>JAODAL010031165.1:0-48829 GCA_025379985.1 Phyllomedusa bahiana | reverse complement strand
TTGGGCTGAAAGGACACCAGAATACTGGCGCAGCCCTGTACATACATGTCGCCCTTTGTGTTGCCATCCTCATCTCTGTCTATATGTAATGTAATCCTTGTCAAAATTTGGCTTATCATTAGAATCCAAGAAAGACAACTGATATAGGTAAGGCCAAGTTCTGTCATCTTGTACCATAGTGATCTTTTTCCTTCTTCTTGTTCTTTTTAGGCAACTATCACACTAATATCTTGGCTCATATTTTACATTAATATTTGTAAGCCAAAACTTGGAGTGGAAATGACACAGAGAAAACTATATAGAATGATTTATAACTCTCCTGTGTTTGAGGCCCACTTCTAGATTTGAGTTAGAAATACTGATGCAAAATACTGACCAAAATCCTGCCGTGTGACAGTGGCTTTAGTGTCTTCTGATGACAATGGGTAATGTTATAAATTTACTGGCATAATGCTCAATCTTCAAAATTTCCATTTCCTTACACCACTGTTATAACTTGAGCCAATAAATACAAGTCAGCTCCAAATCTCATGTAGAATAATCTGCACAAAATCTGCAGTATTTCAGAATATTGGGTAACTTTACAAATAATAACAACTTTAATCAGCCTCCTCTCATATGCAGCTATATGCTGCTACCAAAGGCTGTTATGTTTGGAAATGCATACGCCACTTTCTGTTGGCAAGTAGAAGTTATACGCTGTAAGAACAAAGCTTCCCTTATAACGTTGGTCTTCTATTTCTTCATTATAACAGGAAACCATACACTATGAACAATAATAAAATGATCTTGTGTTCTGGACAGGGAATTGATACCGCTGCAGGTCTCCGGAGCTTTGTTATAAAGTTCTGTCCCCTGGTTTCATGTTCATTGAAATGCAGCTGAGAATGATATTAAACATGAAGGATGATATTGAGGATTTACATTCAAACACAATGACCTAGTCAGCTTTTCTTGTGCTAAATCTTCAGCTGAATACAAAACCCTCTCTTTACTGCCTATTCTGTTATACACTCAGTATCCTGATTTCATGGTAATTATACTATTCAGCAAGTTTTGCATTTCCTATGTCCATTCAGAGCTGTACTGTACTGTCCAAATAAATACGTTCTATTATTCAATTAGATTTTGTTTTCATTGCTTTTCCAAGAAGAAACTGAGACAAATCATTGTACTATAAAGTTAGTGATTGTCATTACATTGTAGGGAGTATGGGAGTTTAGGTTTAGTAATCTTGTTTGTATTGTAGTTGTTATTTTAGGTTTTTGCTAGTAGCTAATTTATTAGAATATGGCGTTTTAATGACAGGGACGTCGGCAGTTCATCAGCTTCTCAGTTTTTTAAGGCCAGTTACATAATTATCTAACACCATAATGTTTAGCAAAATCTACCAAAGCTTTATATTTTACAAACCATTTAGGCTTTGTGTTATTGGCACTCTATAACTAATGTGCATGTCCATTTTGTAATAAATTCAGTAACTGGTACATAAAAGTTTTAGGTCACCTCAATTTATTCAGTTTTTTGGTTCAAAGGTTCAAAGTTAAATTCATAAAAAATCTGTTTCAATTTTTAACCTCAAATACAATAGTTGTGTGAATTTCTGATTTTAGCCAAAGGGCTTTTTTCAGGGAAGACATCATGGACAACTGCTCTGCAGCACAGAAAGCATATTATGGTTTGAAATTGGATGAAAACTATTCCTACAGGTGTCCTAATTTTTGGAGACTGCTTTCAAAACCTCCAATTCTATAGAATCAGTCTTGGAACAGACTACATAACAACATCCTCCAAGGCAGGATTCAGACAGTTTTGATCTTCAGGACATAGCACATCACTATCATAATGGCAAGAAAAATACAATTAACAAATGAAAACAGGCAATTATAACCCTTGTAGTGCATTCACACAGCAAAGACCAAATACCGGATTTTCCTCCCGGATTTTCGGATTTTCCTCCCAGTATTTTGTCTTCTTGGCACAAAGAGGGCTTTTTTTGCCCGCGGTTTGCAGATTCAAGCCATCCCCCTTCACACCCAAATGTTCATGTTATGCCCAAAAGCCAGGCGGAGTAATGAAAATGCTCCAAGTTTTTAGGAACACCGGCGGTGTAAAAAACCATCCAACAGAAAGTCCGTGCAGTGTGGACTGTTGCACTGATTTTCTATTTAACTCAATATAAAAGGTTGACAGTCGCTTTACAGATGGTTTTCAAATCCAAAAACCCTTGCCGTGGGGACAAGCCCTTAGAAGTTTAGTTGTCTTACAGAGAAATTGCCGAAAAAGCCAATTTGGCAGTCAGTACAGTTTCCTACACCATCAAAATGCACTGGAGATTCTGGCAGACCAAATGCCACTCCAAAATCAGATGACAGGTTTTTAAGACTCGAACGTTTATGTGATTGGCGTCTCACAGCTCAAAATCTTCAAGCACAACTTAATGCAGTAAAAAGGGTTTTACCATGATGTATAATCCCCAGTAGCGAGCCAGCCACATGTGTGAATGTGGAGGGCATTTGACTGTATTAAGAAAATCCCATAGAAGTGAATGAGGAGGATGACCTCAAGCAACACACTCCTAATTCACATCAATAGCTGGCTCACCTCTCACTGCAAGCGCCAGCGCTGGGGATTTTACATCTTGGTAAAACCCCTTTAAAAACCAAGTTGTTTTTTTTTCATTATTCTATCACCACTTTTCAAAAATCCTAACTGTATGATGGCTGTATGGCTGTATGATGGCTTGTTTTTTGTAGAATTAAATAACGGTTATTCACTATTCAGCGTTTTGATGTACTTAAGCGGTAACGAAAATGCGCTCAAGCTATAAACATTAAAACTGTTATGGCTCGTTCACACGGCTTATTGCGACTGATTTCAGCCGTATTTGCGCTCCAATACGGCTGAAATCAGTCCCAGGCATTACGGTAATCCACAGTTCTCATAGAGAACTATAGATTACGTCTCCTTTGACATGTACATTATTTACGGCGTGTACGCACCGTGAATAATGAATGTCTATAGGCCGGCAAGCCGCCGGCCTCCCCTCCCCGCCTCCGCCCCACCCACGCTGCACGGCAATAAGCCGTGTGAACATTGCCTTAAGCAGACACTTGGTACTTAACCTTTTAAAAGTATCCTTTTAATCAACACGGTTTAAAATAATATAAAACAAATACAAAGTTTGTATTTGTTTTATATGATTTTAAATTGTTTTGATTAAAAGTACACTTCTAAAAGGTTAAGTACCAAGTGTCTGCTTAAGGGTGCGTTCCCACGGCTGAGGACAAATACCGGCCGGTAAATACTCACAGAAGGTGTCTTCTCTGATGGGAGTCATTCACTTTCCCTTTTTATCTTCATCTAGTCTTGATTGCACGGATTACATCTTCCGATCAATACCCTTCTCTGCAGAATTTACCACACTTAGCATAGTCATTATGGTGGAGATATTAGTAGTAATAGTAGTTTAATAGTTTATGTTCAGTAACAGTATGCTATATTATTTAGTTACTATTTCTGATATGTGGTAATGATGTGGCGATTTTATTTGTTCTCTATATAGAGGTAAAGTTGTTAATATTGATCTTGGTATACAGGTTTGTACAGTAATGGTATGGTTATAATATTTGCTGCTTGTATAGCGGTATCATATGGTAACTGTATGACCATTATTTATACACGTCATACATAGAAAATTGTCTTATAGCTATTTGTATGTATTTTTGTATATACAATATATTATTTTATATAAATACATCCTAATAGACCCTAGTAACGGCACTATTGTGTTGGCCCAATTGTGTTTTTTTTCCCTTATTGCACTTAGCTTGGGAGAGTGCAGGCAGTGTGCTTCAGTTTAGGGCCGTGGATTTAAATTTTTCTAAGCTTCTGCTATTAACCCTTCTTGCTTAGGGCACCTAAATGGTTTGTCCCAATCAGGGTGGTTATACTGAAGAGTCCAAAATCCAAATTTCATTTGTCGAAACAAAGTTAGGGTGCGTTTAGGGGCTGTTTACACGGCACAGGTCAAATACCGGTAATTTTATCCGACCAGTATTTGAACTGTTTTCGTGCCGTGCACACGGCCGCCGGGGGAAGGCTTTTCTCTGCGGATAGCGGAGAAAAGCCCTACCCCTTCACACAGACGTATTCATCTTCCGTTTGAAAACCGGGCGAAAGAATGAACATGTTCTATGTTTTTCGTACCGCCGGTGGTTTGAAAAAACGGCGGGGGGAAAACCCGTGCAGTGGGGACTGCTGTGTGGGTTTTCCATAGAGCCCTGTGTTAAAAGTTTTAACCTGGTTTGGAGAAGGTTTTCAAAACCGAAAACCGTCTGAAAAAGTGAGTGAAAACCCATGCTGTGGGGACATGCCCTTACACGGTAAAGACCAAATACCGGTCGGGAAATGCCAACCAATATTTGGTCTTTTTTTGGCACGCAGGGAGGGGGGGGGGGGGGGGCGACAAAAAAATGTCACCCACAGCAACCTTATATTTTATAGGCCCTTTGTAAAGTTAAAGATGCAATTTAACTTGTAGCTGTGAGCAGCTTCTCCACCTTTATTTGAAATGGTTTAAAAAAAAAGCAAAAAAAAACTTTTGACTTCTACCAAAACAGATTCTACAGAAATACCAAATTGTATAACAGTTCAGAAATATTAGAAATCCTGTACAGCCGGTGTGCTATGCTCTTTTCAATAAAGACAGAGAGCCGCTGAGTTTCAGAGTATTTACCTTATGTTAGGAAATTATGTTCCATCATTTTGCATTACATTTAGTAGCAAGTACACTACCAGAAAAATTTTTTAGAACACCTTTATTTTTTCAGTTATTTTTTTACATTAATACAGTTCTAGTACAGCAAATAATGTGAAATGGTTCAAAGTTTCAAATGTAAGTTCTAATCATAAAAACAATTTAAATTTTTAGCCTTAAAAACAATAGTTTGAATTTCTGAATGTAACCAATGGGCATTTTTTTAGGGAAGATATCAAGGACAGCTGTTCTTAGCCAGAAAGCAGGGAGCGCTGATTTTCGAGTAACACTTTATGGTGGGAAATTTAAAAGTTTGGGGTTTTCCCAGTCCACAGACCTAACTTCTTCTTCAATGACATAAAAGAAAGAAAATTCTTTGAGGAAACGATAAAAAATTTTTGTTGTTTTTGGACAGGCAAAAGAAATATATTTTGTTCCTAATGTGCAGATGACAAGATGCACAAGATGTGCCTGCAGCCGGATTACAGAACTTTCATCCAAATCTGATCAGCTAAGTGAAAAATGACTTGGGGGAAATTATACATTTTTCCAAGGGTTTTTAATGCTAATATTCTGTCTTTAAAAGTGGTTTCTATGCCCAAAATTTTAGGCACCCCAGCTCTGGGATTTAGTTTGCTGTGTCTGTAAATGTGGAGATAATAGATCCTAATAAATAAATGAATGTGTTTCTTTAAGGCTTCCTTCACACACAGGGGATTTAATAACATATTTACAGCACTTCCATAGTATATTAAACATGCAATGTTTTTGACAAAAACACAGGGAATAATGTGTGAAATGAAAAGAAAGTTGGCACTATCCAGTTCTAATGAAAAGATATAACCATTTTTAGTATTATATCTTTTCTGGGCAACAATGAAGATACAAACACTGGATCAACGTAAGTAGCAAATTTTTCAGCTTGGTAACTGAAATTTAGTGTGCCTTCAAAATAATCAACACACAGCCAAAAAATGTCAAAAACGCGACAAAAAAAGTGAGTACCCCTTTGGTGAAAATTTCAAATTTTGCCCCCAAAGTGTCAATATTTTGTGTTTTCCTCCTTATTTTCCCAGCACTGATTAACCTCTTGGCATGTTTTTCACTAGACCTCACAGGTTGCGCCCCTGGGAATTTCCCCTTTCCACTCCCCCTGATGAAATTTTGGAGTGGTGGATGTTAGAGAAATGCCCCTCCACTTCCCTTTTTAGGATGCCCCATAGATGCTCAATAGGGGTTTTGGTTGGGGACTGCTTGACCGTCCGCACCTTTACCCCCATTTTCTTTAGCAAAGGGAGGTTTTCTTTGGGGTTATTTGGGGGGTTTCATGTTTGGGAAAAACTGCCCGCGGCCCCGTTTCCTAAAGGAGGGATCAGCTCTGCTCAGTATGCACAGTAAATGTTTGGGATTCATGGTTCCCCCCAATGAAAAGTACTCCCCCCAGCTGGCAGCACTCAGCAACCCCAAACCAAGACACTCCCCCACCATGCTTTATGTGGCAGGGGCACCTTGTCTTGTATCCTCCCCTTGGTTGCCACTAGATGCGCTTGACACCATCTGAACCAAATAAAGTTTATCTTGGTCTCATCAGACCACAGTACATGATTCCAGTAATCCATGTGCTTAGTCTGCTTCTCTTCAGCAATACGTTTGTGAGCTTTCTTGTGCACCATCTTCAGAAGAGGCTTCCTTCTGGGAAGACAGCCATGCAGAACAATTAGATGCAATGGGCAGTATGGTCTGAGCACTAACAACCTGACCCCACCCCTTTAACCTCTGCAGCAATGCTGGCAGCACTCATACTTCTCTTTTAAAAAAGACAACTTCTGGATATGACGGTGGGCATGTGCACTCAACTTCTTTGGTTAACAATGGTGAGCCCTGTTCTGAGTGGAACCTGTTTTGTTAAACCATTGTATGGTCTTGGCCACCGTGCTGCAGCTTAGTTTCAGGTTGCTGGTAATCTTATTAGAGCCTAAGCCATCTTGAGGTAGAACAACAATTCTTTTTTCAGATCCTCAGACAGTTCTTTGCCATGAGGTGCCATGTTGAACTTCCAGTGACCAGTATGAGAGAGAGTGTTAGCGCTATAACAAATTTAACATACCCGCTTTCCATTCACAACTTAGACCTTGTAAAACTGACAAGTAACAATACACCGGGGATAGAAGATGGCAAATTAGGCACAATTTGTCCATTTTCACTTAAGGATATATTCACTTTTGTTGCAAGTGGTTTAGACATTGATGACGTGAGTTGAATTATTTTGAGGGTACACCAAATTTACACTGTTAAAAAAGTTGTACACTGACTACTTTCTAGTGTATCAAAGTGTCACAACATCAGTGTTATCCCATAAAAAGATATAATACAATATTTACAAAAATTTGAGGGGTATACTCACTTTTGTGAAATACTGTACAGTTATAGTCAGGTGCTATAACCCCCAACCTACTTCAATGCTCATTTTATCTAGAATGTGGTTAATCCTAATAAATTCCCTGTTTAGTTATATTTCCGTGGTCTCTGCCAACTCTCAACTTGGGGGCATGCACAGACTTATTGTTAAGCAAGCTTTCTTATAAGCTGCACATTCCCATGGTAGTAGACTGGAAACATGCTTGAAATAGCCTGAACCTCACTTCCAAAAAAAGTATTCCAATTTTCTTGAGAAAAGCATATTAATAATGAAAATAATGGGAGTGCAGGCTCCTTCACTTTAATGACTCATTTTGTTCCTACCCTGTTTCCCCGAAAATAAGACAGTGTCTTATATTCATTTTTTCTCCTAAAGACGAGCTAAGACTTCTTTTTAGGGGATGGTTTTTTTTTATGAACATTATTCACTTTTAAATGTTGAACAAAACATAACATGTTTTAAATTATACTGTAGTGATTCCATCACAAACATCAGCATAAGCAGCCAAACTCTGAATTGCATTAAAAAATGCACTATGTCTTATTTTCGGGGGTGTCTTATTTTCGGGGAAACAGGGTAGTAGAGTCCAACAAGTCCTCCATTTAAAATGCTTAACTAAAGGACTTATTTGACTTTCTTTACCCCACAACTACCATGTACAAATTAGGTTTAAGTCTAACAACTTACCTTGGTAAATTTGGCACTGGCATGTCAGATTCCCAGTTAGAACACAAATCTACATTGGGTTTCAGTTTTTATTTACATAGTGCTGTGATATTCTACAGCATCGTACACGGATTGTTGTCATTCACATCGGTCCCCGACCCCAATGAGGTTCTCAAACTAAATTCCAAATTAACCTATCAGTATTGTGTGTGGCATGTAGTAAACTGGATTAAGCACAGAGAGACCACATAAACTTCCTGTAGATTTTGTGCTTGGTGGGATTTGGCAAAAAAGGGACAAATCGATCCAGTGTGGAACAAAGCAATATTCCAACCTTTATTATAGAAGCATAAAAACTGGTAGCAAGACAAAAATCCACTTACATGCTTCAGGCCACTAGGGCCCTTAGTTTAACCCAAGACCCCAGCTGTCAGAACTCACTTACCTGGTCAGCTTCTAGCCTGCCAGGTGCAACACTCTGCACCTATTAATCCTTACAGACTTGCGTCCACACCCAGGAAAATGTTCTGCTGGAGATTTCTGGAGTGACAGGTGGACAGCCACTCTGGTGTCACACAGGCAAATAGGAGGGCCAAGAGGTAGCACCAATCAGCTCCAGGGACGGAGTCCGGGCACTCCATTTAAACCTCTCTGTACCTGTGAAAGTTTGTGGCTTGCCATATCTCACCAGCGTTTTGCTACCTTACTATTCTGCTTTCCTGACCTAAGCTTGTGTTGTCGACCTCGGCTGGTTTTCTTGATTTTGTACCTCGCTCCTGACTATGTTTCTAACCCCTAGCGTGTTTACTAGTTTCTCTATTGTCTTCTGTTTTGTGGCCTGAAGTTACCATTCCATTGCCAATCTAGACTGTGATTACTCATACCACCTGATGGCCCCAGCACTTTAGTAGTTTAGGAACCGGAGACCAGTTGGGGTCTGCCACTTAAGGCAGCACGTCAAGTAGGCAGGGACAGTGGGCAGGGTTCCAGTCAGGGCTCACTGTACCTCCCAAGACAACAGTGTTATCCAGAAGGCCACTGTGCTGCACAGAATGTGCCCTCTCTTGTCCATCTAATAGCTGATCTACCTTCTTATCCTAACTAGAGCTAAGCAAGGTAAGGTAAATAACGGCTTGTTCACAGGGAACAAGTTGTAATGGCAATACAGCACCAGGACACAAATGGCTGACTTTAAGGGAATCTGTTAAGTGTTTTTCGCTACCCAATCTTAGAGCAGAATGTGATAGAGGGAGAGAAACAAAACTCCATCATATACAGCGGGTGAAATAAGTATATTTCTACAGGTGCTATTTACATGAAAATTTCACCAGATGTCGGTAACAACCAATCAAATCCACACAGGCAAAGAAATCAGACCATAGATGTCCATAAATTAAGATATGTGTAATAGTAAGAAATGACTAGTTTCTCCACACAGAAGGTGTCTTGAAGCGGTTTTCAGCAACAAAGGCTTTTGTACCAAGTATTGCATACATTTCGGTAAGCGTGTTCAATACTTTTCCTTGTGTCATTTATTACACATATCTTAATTTATGGACATCTATGGTTTAATTTCATGTCAATAGCACCTTTAGAAATAGACTTACTTAGAAAATTGATGACGTGTTCAATACTAATTTCACCAGCTGTGTAGGTTTTTTATGATTTAGAGCATGACAAAACAAAACTGAAAGTGAAAATAATGCTTACCTTGCCCACAAACAATGATTGCCAGTTTGCTCTGTACATACTCAAACAGTGAAAGTTGTCAATCACTTTCTGTGGGTAGGGTAAGCAAAACTTCCACTTTCTCTTACAGAGTCTGTTCAGGATTTTCTCTGCTTTTTACTCAGACTTCCAGCTTCACCACATATTTACCTATATATCACAAAACTCCGCTTCTTTCCTTATATCATATCCTGCTGTGACATAGGGCAGCATATACCACCTGCCAGCTGCCCTGTAAGCATGTTTGACTAGGTTACCATAAACTGAACCTAATATAGACTTCTAAAACATCATTGGTCTTAGTAGGCACCACTATGCAAGTGGAATTTCACCAAGAATTTTTCAACTGATCACATGGCACTGGCACTAGTGTTTAGAATTTGGTCTCCTGTGTATACACTTGATTCACTATGGGCAGATCCTGCTATATCCTTCTAGGCCAATGTGTATGGTATACACTAGATTAATCCTTTTGGTCTGTGTCGCCTTTTGTCGTTTATGTTACTTTTTTCTTGTACTGTTTATTAAAAGTATGTTTATCTTTAATGGACTTTTCATTTTGTTGCTTAAACTACTCATTTACTACAGCATAATATTTACAATAAAACCTACTGTTATCTCTGTCTTACTGTCTACTATGTGGTCTATAGACAAATATTTCCATACACTCTACTATGGAAAATGTTAATGTGAACTGTAAAAGATTTTAAATTTAAGCTTATAAAAGTCTCTAGGGTGATGTCACCTCTCCAGTTACTACTCCTCTTTATCATTTCCTGCCAGAACATTAGCATTACAGAACTGAAGTCTGATAGGTGTGATATCTCAGGGTGAGACCTGAAAGTGTCAAAAGTTTCTGGATCTTGAAGATATGGGTGGGGCAAGGCGTATTTTACAAGGGATTTCATACAATTGATAGAAGAATTTCCCAGGCTGAGAATGCATACAGACAGTTTTTTAAAAATTGACTACTAGTTGTTACTGTATACAAGTAAAAATCTCTCTTAGGCTAGATTGAGAAGAAATATGTCATATAATACACAAAATTCTGAGGGACACCCTCTGATTTCTACTGCATATTTCTCTTTTTTCCTGTGGTGGGTTTTACTGCATTTTAGAACACAGATTAACTAGATTTCTGCATCCTGTTGTGGTTTCCATACATAGATACATACATAAGTGACTGGCACAGATTTTTTATGTGATTTTTTGAGGACAAAGATGTAAAGGCACTGTGCCTTTAAGACTTTAGTCTTAACCCAACTTGACCCATCCTGATAAAGTGGGTAGGTAGACTACCTTGTTTTTTGCACTGTACTTTTGGGCCAGTGATTGTTTCTTAGTCATGCTCTCCCACTCATTGTTAATTATAGCTGATACCTGCTGCTAACGGCAGGGATTGGAGATAACTGAGATCTAGGCTATTTAACCACCTAGATGCTGCAGTAAACATAGTAGTGGTATCTAAATGATCAGAAATTAGCGTTGAAGCCATCTGTTGTGGCCCCCAGTTGGCCAGATGTCATGGCAGTCAGTTGCCTAATGAAGACCTCCAGGCCTGTCATATTACTAGTCCTATTACACCCAGGCTTGGACTGGCTCATAGTGGAGTAGGGGAAACTCCCAGTGGATCTTTTGGCATGATGGGCCCATTAAAGGGAAAAAAGCAGAGATAAAGAGGCAGAAAGCAAGAGGCAGAGCACAAGTTATGTGCAGTATATGCAGTCTTGTACAGTAGCTGTAATATGGGCACCAAGAATGAACTCCACTGTTCGACCACCCTAAAAGTCGCCTTTATATACAGTGGGGGAAAATAAGTATTTAGTCAGCCACCAATTGTGCAAGTTCTCCCACTTAAAAAAATGAGAGAGGACTGTAATTGACATCATAGGTAGACCTCAACTATGAGAGACAAAAATACTTTTAAATACATTCACCACCTCCAATAGGTTTTACAATTTTTGTATTCCTAAAAAAACAAAACGATGTAACATCATTTTGGTGTTCTTCACAAAAATGTCTAGAGACAGTAGACGTGGGTATTCCAAATAGGTTTTCAAGCATCCGACAAATGTCACCTAATTCTTACTTTCAATGGTGTTGTAGTGCACTCAACATATTGGTGTCTACATGTTGTAAAAGAAATCAAATAAACAATGTTTGTTGTGTTGCAATTTATGTATTGATGCATTTTATAATGTTTATTCGTTGTAAATAAAAGAAACGTTAGGGCTTGTTCTGTCGGTCCCCAAGACGGATCTCAACAATTATCACTGCTCGCTATGACGAACACCCAGCGGCGTTCACAATAGGGATCACCGGGACGTGTTTGAATAGCGCAGCTCAGCTCCATCTTGAAAAGAATTGACATGCAATTCTTAGCAAGACGGACCCGAGCTGTGCTTTTGAAACACGCAGCGGTGATCCCTCATGTGAACTCCGCTGCGTGTTCGTCATAGCTAGCAAGCAGTGATAAAGTCACTCTTAATTGTTAGATCCGTCTTCGTAGATCCGGATCTACAAAGCGCTTGTAAGGCAGTGTTCACACGGCTTATTCAAGCCGTAATTGCGGGACGGATTTCGCCCGCAATTACGGCTTGAATAAGGGGCGGGATGGGGGCAGGGCGGGAGCGCGACGGCGTACGCGCCATAAATAATGTGAATGTCACTTTCTCCCCCCGCGGCGGATTCGCCGAGCGGGGAGGAGAGACGGAATCCATCGTTCTCTATGAGAACTGTGGATTACCGTAGTTACTACGGATTGGAGCCGTACTGCAGCGCAAATACGGCGCGCAGTACGGCTCCAATCAGTCCCAAAATAAGCCGTGTGAATGAGGCCTAACACGGAGTGAAAACTCCATGTGAACAAGCCCTTTCCACATTATCAAAATATTGACAACAAGCACAGATATTTTGTCCACAGCGGTAACATCCGTTTGTATTAAGCCATGTAGTGTGTCCTTTGTTATGTTCACTAAGGAATATACTGGGTGAAATTATTGATAAACATAGTGGGTGCTTTTTTGGAAACATAATTAACACCCCCTTTTAAAATCACTGGAAGATTCTAATGAGTATATAAATTTGGACTATTGGATTTGGGAATATGTGAAATAAAATCTACATTTCTTGCTTTTAAAAGTGCCGATCGTGATATCCTACTTACTTTTACTTTTGCCTGATTTAATACATGTTGTTTATAGACTCTATCTTTCAATCTATTTGTGACTAATTTCTCCTGTTCTATATAGATACTTTGATGTGTAATGTTCCTTTTAGTACAAATCAATTCCACAACTGGGATGTTATTTAAAACATGTGTAGAGAGGCAGGAAGAAGCCAATAAGATACGGGGACACAAAACACTACGAATAAGGTAGTTCGTACCGAAACATGTCAGTGTGGTCTCATGATGCTGTGACTTGGAATATACATCTACCAACTTTTAATCAATATGAATAAATAGAAGTGATTTTACTACATATCTTTCTGTCTTGGATTACATGCGTGGACGCCGATTCCCTTTCATGTGTTTGCAAAAATGACACTTCAGAACACAAAAAAATGAGTCTTCCATAGATGGAAAAAAATTAAAAGTTTTTTTTTCTAAGTACAATATGGGGGACATGTATGATCGGAGCTTTCACACATTTTCAGGCATATAATGCGCCTCACTCTGCCGCCTCCGCTGTCAGACGCACCTAATGCACTGTTAGGCGCAAAGTTCGCCACTTTGTAATGCGCCTAACATGAAGGGCGTTCTGGGGTGGGACGCACCACATTCGAAAACTCCGACACATGTGCGACAAGCCGGGTGACTGGGACAGAGGGCCTTTAACGTTGTCACGGGTGATGGTAGGGCTTGAGGGTATATGGTGGCCGAGTTCCCAGGCCCTGCCTGACTGCAAGAATGTTCCCAACCCGACACAACGCCCACAGCGGAGACAGTCACTGCAAACGTAGGCTTGAGGGTAACAGTTGCTTTACTAGAAGCTGGAACGGTTGATATAATACAGAGTAATACTGGTACAGTCTCTCGTGGGTAGGCCCCAGTAAAATACAGCTTTGTTAAGGAGCAATTAGGAGTAATC
Source organism: Phyllomedusa bahiana (assembly GCA_025379985.1). Taxonomy (NCBI): domain Eukaryota; kingdom Metazoa; phylum Chordata; class Amphibia; order Anura; family Hylidae; genus Phyllomedusa; species Phyllomedusa bahiana. Next base: position 35,166 of record JAODAL010031165.1, on the reverse strand, counting down.
AAAGTCTTCGAGCTGTATGAGCACTTTAGTACTTGTAGAAGAGATGCAGGTATGCTTTGGAAGTACAACCTAAATTCCCAAAAAGTTGGGACACAAAACAAATTGTGAATAAAAACTGAATGCAACAGGTACCAACATCTAATATTATATTCAGAATAGAACACAAATCACAGATCAAAAGTTTAAACTGAGAGAATGCATCATTTTAAGTGAAAAATATGTTGTTTCAAAATTTCATAGCGTCAACAAATCCCAAAAAAGTTGGGACCATGCCATTTTTACCACTGTGTGGCATCCCTCCTTCTTTTTACAACAGTCAACAGAAGTCTGAGGACAGAGGAGACCAGTTTCTCAAGTTTAGAAATAGGAATGCTCTCCCATTCATGTCTAATACAGGCCTCTAGCTGTTCAATCGTCTTGGGCCTTCTTTGTCGCACCTTCCTCTTTATGATGCGCCAAATGTTCTCTATAGGTAAAAGATCTGGACTGCAGGCGGCTATTTCAGTACCCGGATCCTTCTCCTACGTAGCCATGATGTTGTGATTGCTGCAGAATGTGGTCTTGCATTATCTTGTTGAAGAATGCAGGGTCTTCCCTGAAAGAGATGACGTCTAGATGGGAGCAGATGTTGTTCTAGAACCTGAACTTAGCTCTCTGCATTAATTATTATTATTATTATTATTATTATTTGTTTTAAAGCGCCATTGATTCCAGGGCGCTGTACATTCGAGGGGGTTACATACATTACATAAGTCAAACGAGTACAGTGATAAGGGATAATGACAATTGGCACGACAGAAGGAGACTGGTCCCTGCCCGCGAGGGCTTACAATCTACAAGGAGGGGGAAAGAGACAGGAGGTGAGGGGCAGACATGTCTGTGGAGGAAGTAGTGACAAGTTTAGTGAAGGTTATAGGCAAGCTATTAATGGTGCCTTTCCAGACATGCAAGCTGCCCCTGCCAAAAGCACTCATGCAACCCCATACCATCAGTGATGCAGGGTTCTGAATGGAGCATTGATAACAACTTGGGTTTTCCTTGTCCTCTCTGGTCCGGATGACATGGCGTCCCACTGTTCCATAAAGAACTTCAAATCATGAGTCATCTGACCACAGAACAGTTTTCCATTTTGCCACACTCCATTTTAAATGACCTCTGGTCCAGTGCAAACGGCTGAGCTTGTGGAGCTTGCTTAGAAATGGCTTCCTCTTTGCACTGTAGAGTTTCAGCTGGCAACGGCGGATGGCACAGTGGATTGTGTTCACTGACAATGCTTTCTGGAAGTATTCCTGAGCCCATTCTGTTATTTCCATTACAGTGACATTCCTGTTTGAGGTGCAGTGACGTTTAAGGGCCCGGAGATCACGAGTATCCAGTAGAGTTTTACGGTCTTGACCCTTATGCACAGTGATTTTCCAGATTCTCTGAATCTTTTGATGATGTTATGTTTGGTTGATGATGATAACTTTAAAGTCTTTGCTATTTTACGCTGGGTAACACCATCCTGGTATTGCTGCACTATTTTTCTGCGCAACAATGGTGGAATTGGTGATCCTCTTACCATCTTGGCTTCAGAGAGACACTGACACTCTGAGTAGCTCTATTTATACCCAATCATGTTGGCAATTAACCTAATTAGTGTTGATTGCTCTTCCAGTTGTTCGTTATATGCTCAATGTCATTTTTCCAGCCACTTATTGCTACTTGTCCAAACTTTTTTGGCATTTGTAGACACTGTGAAATTTTGAATCAACATATTTTTCCTTACAAATGTTACATTTACTGAGATTAAACTTTTGATCTGTCATCTATGTTCTATTCTGAATAAAATATTAGATGTTGGCACCTCCACATCATTGCATTCAGTTTTTATTCACAATTTGTTTAGTGTCCCAACTTTTTTGGAATTGAGGTTGTAGTAGTTTTAGAATCTTGAGAAGTTGGGAGTAGTAGTAGGGTAGTAAAGAGTTGTTACAGACCTGATCCAGAGGGGTGAGACCTTCAGCTGAATGAGGTACGGGTCAGAAAATACTGAACTTTGAGACCGGAGAACTTGACGCTGCCAACGCACGCTGGTTACAGGTGGAAGATGCATGGACCACTGACATGGAAGCCAGGACAAAATTAGTCGGAGTTGGGGGACCCTCAAACACACTTACGACTGGACAGTAGGCTCTTGAAAAATATATATTGGAAGTCCTACTGGAAACTGAAGCAGGCCCGTGGATATACTCATTACTTGCTGGATACAGGTTGAATTTAGAAGTGGAAAAGATAATAGGCCGCAGCCGGGCTGTGGTACATGAGAGATGCGCTCTCTGTGGAGTCTCAAGTTTCACTCCTTCCTTCTGGAACTTTCTAGCTCTGACTGGTTACTCTGAGGCTGCAAAGAGAGCTCCCCTGATTGGCTGACATGGCTGAGCAACTTATCCAATCAGGTTACTAGCTGATAAACTCCTTGTTGCTCTAAACAGGGCAAAGTAAATGCAAGAAATACTGTAGGAAAAACACACTAGAACAATTACAATAAAACAGAATAAAGAAATGTCTGGGATTTAAATATATAAGCTCACAGTGAAACTAGGTGTAGAGGGGTGGAATAGTGAACAAATTGTAGTAGCTGTAAGCTACTCATGAAACAGGCAGATGGGACAAGGTTCTGTTTCGGGCCACTACACGTGTATGAATGCAGGTCAGCAAAGTAAGGTGCATTACAGCTCAGACAGGCAGACCTATTTCAATGTGGTCAGTCTGCCGGAGGTGTCGAAGTTTGCCCCACATTTACAAGCACCCATCAGCGCCAACATACATCAGACGCAGTTTTCATGGTAAAAAAAATGTGAAAACAGGTGCTTCGATGCGCCGATCTTCATCCATGTCCCCCTATGTAATTATTTTTTCATGTTCTACAATAAAAAGAATTTTGGGGGGTTTCCCTGTACATTATATGGTACGGTAAATGGTAACATTAAAAAGTATATCTTGTCCTGCTAAAAACAAGCTCTCATACAGTACATCTATGTAGATAGAAAAATAAAAAGTTATGGCACTTGGAAGGCAGGGAGGAAAAGAATTTAAAGCCATACTATTATGACCTTTTGTCAGGAAGGGGTTAATAAAATAGGGCAGTTACATCACAGAAGTGTTACAGCAATGTTGTAGAGCAACAAAAATGTAAATAATGATATCATACTATAGTAGAATAAAACACACAATGATATGTCATAATGAGGCAGATTTATCAATACAGTCCAATGATTAGACAGTGTAAAGTTAGACTAGACAGTCTAACAATGCGCCACATTTATTGTCGTTTGATAAATCTGATGTTAGAACTGTGTAGTCTAACTTTACACCTTTTATAAGTTGGTTTACTTAATACCACTAATTGTGCCAACATTTTTGGGACACATCGTCTCATGCTAAGCCATGTCCCCTTTTAATAAAGCCACACCCTTTTACAGTTGCCATGTTTGACAGAACACAGAAGTGTCTAGAAAGTGTTTAAAACACCTAATAAATGTAGTATGTCATTAGTTTTTGCGCTAATTGAGCCAGAACTTCTGGTACAACTGCCTTGATAAATGTGCCCCACTGATGTCACAGTACACATGTAATGCAGGAATATCATAGCATGGGAATAATTTAAAAAAAATGATCAAAAATGAACATTTTGGGTTCTGTTGCAAAACTTGGAATAAGTTCCTGTTTTCCATGGCCACCTTTTTCATTCAGTTATCATTAAATGCGCCTTATTTCTGTGTTTAGATGGTTCCTTTTAGTTGTTGGGCCTCTTAACTGCTGTATATGCTACCATAGTAGTAACATTCAACTATCTCTTAAGGGACGTTCACAGGACAGAGTAAAGTTTAAGCATGGAATCCATGAGGATTCTGCCGTTGAAAGCCGCGTCGTCCGTCCCATTTCTAATGAATATTGTGTACTAAAGAACATGTGTGGATATAGAGAGGTTTTACAGCTATAGGGCCACATGTATGAAAACTGTCTGGGTCTAAAATTCCCTTTGTTGTCCATAGCTACCAATCAGAACGCAGCTCTCATTTTTCCAGAGCACTATATGAAATGAAAGGGGCGCTCTGATTTGTTGCTATGGGCAGCAAAGTGAGTTTTAGACCTAGACAGTTTTCATACATGTGGCCTATAGTGTTACAGGCAGTCTGCAGTCAGAAGTCAGAGACCGATTCATGGCTATTGGTTTTGTATTCAGATCCGCGTTAAAAAACCACAAACGATAAATGTACAAATGTTTTAGGTGCATATTGCATAAGGATTTAAAGCGTTCCATTGACTTGTGCTATCCCACCTAATGGGGACCCATCCATTACATGTGTATTTATGTTTTGTTTATGACATGCTATGTTGATATGTTATGCTGCCACCCTTAGGCCATTGTTTGGAACTGTTTGTAATGGTTATGTTGGATGATGATTGTAACGATACTAGTGAATACTGCTGGAATCCAATGGCAGGGACTAGGCCTAAACACAGGGAGACACAGGAGACTTGAACGGGAGGCAGCAGAAATGTAGGCAGGGATCCAAACGAGAAGTCAGGAGGAGAACCGACGAGTGGTCAGCAGGTGTCCAGGAGTTGCAGGGTAAACTGCAAGGAAGAGGAACAAACTGGAGAGCAAGTTCCAAGGTGAGAGGCCTGCAAGCATGAGCTCAAACACAATACTCAAGCAATGAGCAACAGGCTAGAGAAGTTTACATAGGAAACAGGAAGTAAGATGGCACCCAACTGAGACACGATCCACCATCTTGACTGAGGGAAAACTTAAGGACAATAACAGTTTGAACTAAACTGGCATAGCAGGATATTCCTGACAATGAGGTTACTCCCATACTTCTTTGCTTCATGTTCCTCCTCCTTTTCTGTGAGGTCACATCCTGCCTCATTGTAGCTGTGACTCCAACTTGTTCAGACATGTTTTGACTGCTTATATTGTAACCTCCTGTGTGTTCACTGAAGGCCCAGTTAATAAATACCCTGAAGCACATCCACTGCATCATTCTTACTGGTACTCCATGCTTTGGAAGGGGATTAATATAGCGAGTTCACTATCTTCCACACATTTGTACAGAGACAAACTTCTCACATCTATCAGGGACTTCTCTAATGTACATTTGATTTTCTTGTGTTTTCTGCGTGGAATATGACCAAAAAATGAGCATGTTCAAACTTTTTTAAGCATGCATCGATTTTGAAAACCATATGATGAAAATACAAATCATATGAACTACAACGTGTATTTTCTTTTGAGGTCAATGGGAATCTGTCACGTCAAGGGAGGTACAGTGAGCCCTAACTGCAACCAAGCCCATTGTCCCTGCCTACTTGACGTACTGCCCTAAGTGGCAGATGCGAACTAGGCTCACGGTCCCTGTGGTACTAAGGTGGAAAGAAGTGTCAGACAGTCCGGGTCAGCAACAGATCAGTAACATTAAGCCACAAATCAGAGACCAAAGAGAGGAACCAGTAAACAAGTCAGGGGTCACAAACACTGTCAGGAGCACAGTACAAAATCAGAATACAATCCAAGGTCGGGAAAACAAGCCGAGGTCTGGTACAGGAAAAAGCAAGGTAACAAATACAGGTAAAGTGTAGGCAGCCAGGAAATATCACAGTTACAGTAGGGAGTTTCCAGCAGGTTTAAATGGAGACACACCTCCTATCCAGAGTTGCTGGAGGCCTGTCAATCAAGTAATCTGCAGCAGATCAACTCTATGGGTGGAGACCCAAACCAGAAGAAACAACAGCTGCAGAGTGATGCTTCTTCCAGACTGAAAGCTGCCCAGGGAAGCGAGTTCTGACAGGATAGTTTTCTTTAAGTTTTCAACAAAGATTTCTGAGCAGAATCCACGTAGAGTCTGACTCGAAATCTTCGTTGCGTGGATACAGCCTTACAAGGTTGTATCTGTCTGACAAGAAGAGATTCAGATTCACATTATCATGCAGCTTTTGATTAGAGGACTGCTTTAAAAATGAAGTGATACAACTACAACTCTATAAACACTTGGCAAAGTTCTCGTTTTTCCTTTGATCCGGCTAAATGCCTCAATTATCTAAACTGTGTGTGTGGAGGGGGGAGTTGTTGATTTAGATTAAAAATCATGAATGACATTTTATGTTTATTCTTTTAAAAATCTTTTCTGTCTTTCTTGGCTGCTTTCACATCATTAGTGGTTCATACATAATGTTTAATTTTTTTAGAAGGACATATGAATAACTTACTTTTAATGGACGTACTGTTAATGGATGCTATACGTTTTAAACCGTCCTTTTTGCTTGTATAAAGAGGCTTTTGGCTTAAAAAAATGGATCCAAATCTGCCCTGTATAAAATAGACCATTGTCTGTGTGTATATACCCTACTAATTAAGAGAATGTTTTAGGTCTGTACCATCCTTTCATACTGAACTTTTACTATAATTTAAGCTTTTCTCCAGGGCTGCAGGTGTGAATTTTGGCATCACTTTTCCTGTGGAAAACATCTTATTGTGGCCCACTATCATTGCTTCTGGCAGCATCATTGGCACTGCCCTTTTCCACTTGAATGTGGTTAATGATCCCCTGATGAACCCTGGTATATCGAAACGCGTCGGGATTTAAGAGGGCGACATAGAGGAGGACTGAATAATTGAGGTCGTATACTAATATCTTAATTCTTGAAGTAATCTGAGATTTTGTGATTATGATATAGATTGTTGGTAAGTATTTTTCCTCCAGAAGTCCCTTCTATAGGACCTGGTTTTCTGTTATAAGGGCCTACCTATTCACCTAATATAAGGGCATATATATTATCTATACTGTATCTATGAAATGCTCTAGGGCTGATATAGGGTATTAATTAGGTGAGCCATCAGAGGTGGGGCCGACCCTTTTGGGACGATTACTCCATCTATTTAATAGATTTAGTGTAGGGATTTCTTGAGGGACAGACCTCATGTTGCCCCTTTTGTATTTCATTCAGCGGTGATTTTGGTAGATTTTAAAGAGTTACAATAAAAGTTATATTTTAGATTTGAATTTGGTGTAGGAAATGCAGTGATTAAGACAATCCTAAACTCTTTTTTTTTTTTTATAACTGTATATTTATTAATAATTTTTCAACATAAGACATAGAAAATATCTTGACATTTGACATATTATGAAACAGCCACATACAGAACACATACCACATTTTTTGAAGACATCCTGAGAAGGTGAGTAAAAGCAGCTTTTCCAAATCAACATTTCCTAGTATGCATAACCATACAGTATAATATCCAGGAATCGATAAACATCGCTAACTCACAGTCATCAGGGAAGCGTTATCGCCATTATACAAGACAAGGACAGCATTACAGTAGGGGATAGCACAAGAGGATGGGGTGGAGGGGAGAGGGGGGGGACAGAAGGGTGTTGCCATGAGTATCCAGCTCACAAAGGGTAGGAGATGGAGAACACATCCCAAGCCGACCATACTTTATCAAATATGTCTAACCTGTTATTCAAGGTTGCCGATAGATATTCCATTCGGCGAACTTCCCTGACTCGTTGGTATAGTTCGCTAATTGAGGGAGGGGAAGTCTGCCTCCACATTCCCGAGATTAAACACCTTGCAGCAGTAAGAACGTGTCTCATCAGGGTGCCCTTGGGCTTAGACAGGCCCGACACCGGACTGTTAAGCAAGTAGGTGAGTGGGTCTATGGGTATCCTCACACCGAGGAGGTCGGCGAGGAAGTCCCGCACATGAGCCCAAAAGGGAGAAAGGATCGGGCAGTCCCAAAAGATATGTGGGAGCGTGCCTACCGCACGGTTACACCGCCAGCACATGTTAGGAATCTGTGGGTTCCATTTATGTAAGACATCAGGGGTGTGGTACCAGAACAACAAAATTTTATACAAATTCTCCCTGTGGGTGATACATGCGGAGGACTTCGCCGCCGCCCCCCAAATGGCCTGCCAAGTCGCATAGGGAAGCGCCCTGCCAAGATATGATTCCCATCTTGACATGTATTTATGCCTTAGTTCCTTATCAGGGGCTGGATTCTGTAGAATTGCATATATTGCAGAGATGAGCCCTTTTGTGGATACCCCAGCTTTGCACAACATCTCGAATTGAGTAGGCGGCGAGAGTCTGTTAGTGCCATAGATTGAGGAGAGGAGGTGGGTAATTTGAAGGTAATGGAAGCTCGAGCGGGGAGGGAGGTCGTATTTAGTCTGGAGGGTCTGGAACGGGATCAGTTTTCTATCTCGGCCCTCCGTGATGTCCACAAATCTGAACAAGTCATGCCCCAGCCAAGGTCGAGCGAAAAGACCAGACGAACTTCCCGGTAAGAGAGGGGTGCATATAAAGGAGGACATCGGTGAGGCCTTAGAGGCAAGCGGAAATTTGGGTCGGCAGTATTTCCAGATCTGTAGCGTGAATCTGATGGGTCCCAGCAACGGGCCTACCTCTGGGAGGGGACGAGAGTGCCACAGGAATGCATTGGGATGCGTAGGGGCCAGCCATAATTTTTCTATCTCTGCCCACTTGGAGTAGGCTCTTAACGAGGACCATGCGGGTATGCGCCGCAGGTGGGTAGACAAGTAGTAGTTCAGGATATTGGGTACTGCTAGGCCTCCTCTCTGTTTACTGGCCATCAACACCTCTTTTGACACTCTGTGGCGCCCTTGTGCCCATACGAAGTTTAGTATTGCTGCTTGCAATGATCTCAGTTCGGCCAGGGGGACTGCCACGGGAAGAGTCTCAAATAAATAAAGGAGTTTAGGGAGAATGCTCATCTTGACAGAATTAATCCTGCCGAAAAATGAAATCGGGAGGGAGTTCCACTTCAGGAGAAGGCCCCTCAGTTCTCTAAATAGTGGGGGATAGTTAATCTTATATAGTGTTTCATATCGATTTGTTATTTGAATTCCTAAGTACTTAAGCGAATGTTCCTTCCAAGTGTATGAAAAGTTGCTTTTAAGGGAGTCTGATATAGTCGGTGGTAAATTAATGGGGAGGGCCTCCGATTTAGAGGAATTGACTTTATAGCCGGACACTATCCCAAAAGTTCTTAGCAGGGAGTGGAGGTTGGGGAGGCTAGTATGTGGGGCCGTAAGAGTTAGGAGGATGTCGTCCGCGAACAAGGACAGTTTGAATTCTTTATCCCTCACCCTAATCCCCCTAATATCCGGGTTGGCCCTTATAGCTGCCGCCAGTGGCTCTATGCACAGGGCAAATAGGAGAGGGGACAAGGGACACCCCTGTCTCGTTCCGTTCTTTATCCGGAACCTTTTGGACGTGCAATAGGGTAATTTAATCATTGCCGAGGGCGTAGCATAAAGGCCTCGAATCGCGGTCAAGAAGGCGCCCGAGAAGCCAATTGCCGACAAGGTCTCAAACATGAAAGGCCAGTTTAGCCTATCAAAGGCCTTTTCTGCATCAAGGCTAAGGATAAGTGCCTGTTGATTTTGGGTGTTCGCAATTTCTATTAGGTCAATGGTCCGCCTAGTGTTGTCTCCCCCCTGTCTAAATGGGACAAATCCCACCTGGTCTCTGTGAATGAGAGAAGGGAGCCATTGATTTAGCCTATTAGCCAGGATTTTTGTGTAAATTTTTAGATCTGAATTAAGAAGTGCTATAGGCCGGTAACTGGCACTGTCTGCAGGGTCTTTTCCGGGCTTATGGATGAGGGAGATGTGGGAGAGGGTCATAGATTCTGGTAGAGGGGAACCCCCCAAAAAGGAATTAAACAATTGGAGCATGTGGGGAGCAAGAGTTTCGGAATACACTTTGTAATATATATATGGAAGGCCATCTGGGCCAGGGGCCTTCCCTGAAGGGAGTTGTTTCAGGACATCCGTTAGTTCCTCCATATCAAGCGGGGCATTGAGGAGGTCATGCGCTTCAGGCGGGAGGGGAGGGAGGGGGTATTTTTGCAGGAAGTCCTTAATTTGCTTCTGAGCCTCATTTTGGGGCAATTCTGGTGGGAGAGAGTACAATTTTGAAAAGTAATCTAGGAAGATGTCGGCCATCGTTTTCGGGTCATAATGCAATGTCCCTGTATGGTCACGAAGCGCGGATGGCATGGATTTCACAAATCTCTCTTTAAGCTGCCTAGCCAAAATCGTATGGGCCTTATTGCCAAAGGTATAAAATCGCTGCTTTGAGTACACCAACAGTTTTTCTACCCTACGCGTAGCTAAGTCCTTTAGGTCCTGCCGAGTTGCCACTATACGACGCAGGGTCGTTACACTGGGACACACGGTCATCCTTCTCTCAAGATCCTTCAGGAGGGCGCGGAGAGCCAGAGCCTTCTCTCTGCTGTCTTTTTTGAGTCTAGAGCCTAATGCAATGCAATGACCCCGGAATACAGCTTTATGAGCCTCCCAAAGGGAAGAGAGAGAGGATACCGTGCCTGTATTGAGCTCAAAATAAGAGGCAAGCGCGTCTTGCAACTTTTGCCTATGTGCCTGGTTTTTGACTAGAGCTTCATTTAATCTCCAATGGCATGAACGCCAAGGGGATTCCTGGTAGTCAAGCTCGACCATGACCGGGGCATGATCCGACCATGTGATCGGCTCAATATTGGAGCCTTTCAGCAGTCGGAGAGTTAGAATGTTGCCAAAAAAGTAGTCTAGTCTGGAGTGGGATTTATGCGGGTTGGAGTAAAAGGTGAATTCCCTGTCCTTGGGGTGCCCTACTCTCCACAGATCATAAAGGGAGTGTGCTCTAATCGCCTTACGGAAGGCCCTAGACAACCTATTCTGGGCTGGGGGATTTCCCCTGAGTGCGGCCCTATCCATGGTGTCTGAGAAGGTCAGGTTGAAGTCACCTCCCAACAGTAGGGCGGAGGGTGGGAATTTAGAAAGTTTGGCAAGGACCCTGTTCAAAAAGGACACCTGTGAGGTGTTAGGGGCATAGATATTGCATAGCACAACAGGTTTGCCGTACAAAGTGGCCTGTAGAATAATATACCTGCCCGCGGGATCAATTTGAGATGTCGTGACCTGCATGGGGCATGAGTTGGCTATCAATATGGCCACGCCAGCCTTCTTTCGTTCATTAAACGCCGAAAAGGCCGTTGAATAGTAGCGCTTTGCAAAGTTAAAGGATCCCGTGGAATTGTAGTGGGTCTCCTGAAAGAAAACAATATCCGCTTTCAGGTTTTTGCATTCCTGGAGCGCTAATCGCCTCTTCACATTAGAATTCAGGCCCTTAACGTTTAGTGTCAGACACCTAACCATAATGTTTATCTAAAGGATGCGGCTCGCCGGGTTGGGACAGCAAGTACCTAGATAAATGAGCTGCCAGATATGGCCGAGAAGGGGAAGGAAGGGCGGGTGGGAAGGACACACAGGGGGAGGGGAAGACACAGACACCACAAATATAAACAAGAGAACAAAGGCTAAATCTCAAACCAGTAATCAAACTGGCAAACTAGAAAACCAGAGAGCTAAGCAGCTCAGTAAAAAAGGGGGGGGGGCGAAAAGAAACCCCCAGATGAGTGGCGTCTCTGGTTTGCGAGGCTCGGAGGTTAGTCCTAATAAAAGGGACCTGAGGAGACCTCCCGAGTGGGCCCAAAATACGAGACCACAGCAGGGATCCCCCCTCCGTACCGAGAAAAAAGTCACGCGCCCAGTAGCGGCGCAAACAGGAGAGGTCACGCAGGTGACTTATCCAAAACCAAGGAGATATAATGTATGAAGAACCACAAAAACCTCAATATAGGAACAGCTACCGCTTAACCGCTAACACATGCAGTAGCAACAATTAGTGAACCCAGCCTTGCGAATACTGGAGGATGATTCACTTGTGGAATGATGGTGCAGTGGGGAACAGCCAAGCAGATATAACTATTGGGCCCGGCCGTGGGACAAGACCCGTCTCAGCGCGGTGGACTGCGCCTGGCTTTGTGGGCCGGAGGGGACCCCCTAGGAGAGTGTCCTTTGGCAGACGAGACAGAGTGCCACACCGGTGGCGGGGGCGGTGGCAACACAGTCAATTCCCAATCCTCTATATCCGGAACAGGGATCTGTAGCGCTTTGCAAAAGCCAGGAAGGTCTTGCAGTGTCTTAAGAGTAGCTGAGCGCCCCTCAGAACGCGCATTCAGAGCAAAGGGGAAAAGCCATCTATATGGAATGTGTCTCTCTGTGAGGATGGCGAGGAGTGGCTTAAGGTGACGGCGCTTTTGAAGAGTGTGCCAGGATAAGTCCTGAAATAACTGGATGCTTGACCCCTGGAACTGAATATGGCGCAGCTTCCTAGCTTTCTCCATGATCGCCTCCTTTTCTGTGTAATCGTGAAAGCAACATATAATGTCCCTTGGGAGCGATGAAGCGGACTTAGGCCTAAGCGCTCTGTGGGCCCTATCCAGCTTATAGGACCGAGGAGGGGAGCTCTCCATAATTTGATTGAAGATGGAGTCTAGAACGGAGTGTACATCCTCGTCACCCTGGGCCTCTGGGAGGCCTCTGATTCGAATATTACATCTGCGACCCCGATTGTCAAGATCTTCCAGGTGGCGGGCCATACCGTTAACCATGGAGATTTGATCTAACATTGCAGGATGCATTTGCGCGACATATTTGCGGGTATTGTCGTGATCCTCCTCTAACATCTCAACTCTGGAGGCAATCTGTTTAATGTCCTGTCTGATGCTAGAAATCTCATCTCTGCAGGCCTGTTTAACTTCTGAAACCAAGCTCAGCCAGTCTTCCTTAGTGGGGAAGTGCTGCGCAGCTGCCACCCCCCGATGGCTGCTTGCCCCATGTGGACTATGAGGCGCAGAAGAGTAGGCAGGCGATCCCAGCCATGATGGGGGTACACTATCAGAGTCTCTTATGGGAGATTGAGAGGTAGACCCCAAGTCCAGGCTGTCCCTATCTGCAGGGGGGGAGCCCAGTGGTGTGGTGTCGGTGGGCTGTCGGCTTGGGTGCCTGTCCTGAGCCTGTGCAGGTGCTTTAGCAGCCATAGTGCTGTATAATGGCTGAGAGGGCAAGTGTCCCAGTGATTCTTGCTCAGTAGGAACAAGCAGGGAGGGGGAGGGGGCGCTCGCTGAGGCGCGTACCTGCTCCGGTGATGTGCTGGTCCCTGGGGCTGCAGGGATGCCTGTGTGTTCCTGGGCTGCTCTGAGGGCCCTGGTGAGTGGCCTACACAGCGCTGCCCTCTCTTCTTCCAGCGCTCGGACGCTGCAGCTCCGGTCCTTTGGCGTGTGGGAGGCAGAGGGTAATGGCGCCGATGGTCCTGAACGCACCCCACGTGGCGGGCCGCGGAGAAGGAAGGCGTCTAGCGGCGTCCGCACTGCAAGGGGGGTCAGAAGTGTGTCCGATCTCTTCTTCTGCTGCTGGGACCTCCTTTTACCCATTTAGGGTGCTGGTATCGGCCGGGTTCCGTGCTTCTCAGCGGTTTGGTGCGGGAGCTCTTACACCATGCGTCCTACTCCATCGACTTCCGGTACCGCCTCCTTAAACTCTTTTTTGATACCTTGTACGTGCAGTGATTTTGTAGAAAGTAAAAAAAAGAATCTACTATAACCACCTTTCCTGGCGCACGTGTGGTAATGCTCCTCTAGTTTTGCACCCGTCTCTGTACACCCCAGCCTTGGTGTTGACATCTTTAAATGTGACAATGTAATACAGGAGTGGAGGCCAACCATGCATTGCCCTTTGCAACCACCTATAGGTTCTTTTGAATGTTGCAGGGAGAGGTGGAGTTTCGGAAGTATGGTGCATCGGGGCTCAGTAACTTCAATCAACACAACTTCTTCAGGGGCAAATCAGGCTTTTACTCACGGCACTGGAATCTTGTAAACATTACAATCCTTTTAGCCATGACTCCAGGCAGTGGTACATTTCTCCATCACACACTTTTCACGAGGGACTCACTCTCAGTCCAGCTCATTGTGTCACACGACCTCCTCAGTAGTCTCTTCTTAAAGGGGTTGTCTCACTACATCACTTCATCGTACCTCAGTCCTGGCTGAGTTCATGGCTTCCATTTTGAATTCAGGGGCGTGTTTACTGGCTTCTACTGTCCTGCAGTGATGAACTGCTTAGGACACCAGGTCTGTAGCTATAGCGAGCAGCACTGGCAGCCTATCAGGAGAAATCGAACAGGTCTGTACCTATAGTGACCTGAGGAGCTGATGCAGCCCAAACAAGAGGGGCTATCTAGAAATAGGCTGGATACTGTTAATGGAAACATATTGCAAAGTGACTTGTTTTTGCAAGATCTTTAACATAAGAAGCAATCCTTGTAGTGAGAAAACCCCTTTAAGTCTTCTCCTCTGAGAGTGCGGCTGAACCCAAGGAACCTCTCTGCAGACCTCTTGTAACATTGCCCAGGACCAACTGCTCAGGCCTACTCTGTATCTCTCTGTATCTCCGGGGGTCCTCACTTGTTCCTCTTTCACTCTCTGCCTCTTGATTCTGTGTCCTATCCTGGCCACTGCTCACTCTCTATGAGTGGGGTCAACCTCGGCCTCTCCTCTTTCTTTTCTGCTTCAATTAACTATGCACATGTCCAGCCGCCCGCTGGACCAGGACCAGAGGTCCACTGAACTCTTCTCTCTCACATCACTGCTGCATCACTTCTCCCTGAGCTGACAGGCTATACTCTTAATGTGACTTATCCCCTTCCCTTCAGCTCTGTGATTGGCTGCCTAGCCCTCACTGTACCATTACCTGACAACCCTAACTTTCCCTACCTAACTGTGAAGCTGTTAACTCTTTCCTTCCAGTGACTGAACAACTCCCCATAGTCACAACCCAGACCAGAGATTCGTGTAGGGCCCAAATTGGCATTGCTGCTTTGGTAGGAGGGGGTGAGGGGTGAGTAAAGTATTTTGATAGTGTCTGACTCCCCATTTACCTAACTAGGGAAAATATGCCACAAATAAATGGTAAACTTTTAGACATGGGCGTAACTATAGCAATAGTAGCTAAAGCATTAGCTATAAGGCCCGGATTTTGAGGGAGCCAATCAGGTACAAGAACATTGTTCCTTTATGTATACACTGTATAGCACCATGTATACAGCTTAGCTGCCAGTCTTCTGACTTCCTGCTTTTGTTACGAGTGATAACGTGATTGCTGTGGCCAGGTTACTGCAGGAACTGCTGGGTCTTATCAAAAGCAGATTAGCTCTTTAGTTAATGCTAGGGGCTGTATTCACTCTTCAACTGGGATCATATATAACAAAACAAACCAGCAATAAAAATGTTGTGAAAACAGCCCCACAAGTTCTTTTTTTACCTTTTAGGGGCAAATTTTATAAAATTAATAAGAAAATATTGATCAAACAAAATAAAAAACACTCCCAAAATTTCTCTCATTTTGCGATCTTTATGAATCCATACTTAATAACCAATTTAACTCAGTTCAATAAGCTATAGGTTTCCAGCTCACACAGAAAGAAGTCATTACCACCAGAGCAGAAGGCACTAGCTACAAAATTCTTTCCATGTGGTATTGAGTCCACACAATGCTCCATATAGCTCGCATATGGTGAGACTGCCTAAAGTATTCTTAAATGCAGACCAGGTTGTCCTTGAACAAGCCGATATAATAATAATAATCTTTATTTCTATAGCGCCAACAAATTCCGCAGCACTTTACAAATTCAAGGGTAAACATACTGTCATTACACATTAAAAGTACTTACAAATGAGACACAAGGTGTGAGGGCCCTGCTCGTGAGAGCTTACAATCTATTAGGGTGTATGGGTGAAACATACGGTAAGAAGTGCCAAGTTTACAATGGTCCGGCCATGTTTCATAAATATGGGGTGGTTTACATGAAAAATGGATGAACCTGCCCCCCTGACAGTCCATCTATATACAGATAAGTGCCTGTGAGTGCCCAAGTGCAGGGAGTGACAGATGTGTGTGATAGCAGTTAGGGATCTTGGTGGGCCAGACCGAGAAGATGTATTTTCAGGGCCCTCTTAAAACTGTGAGGGTTGTGAATGTGCCTGATCGCCCCTAGTAGCATATTCCAGAGAATTGGTGCCGCACGTGTGAAATCTTGTAGGCGGGCATGGGAGGTTCGGATGATTGAGGAATGTAGTCTGATATCATCAGCAGAGCGGAGAGCACGGGTAGGGCGGTAGACAGAGACTAGGGAGGAGATGTAGGGAGGAGCAGCGCTGTGGAGAGCTTTATGGGTGAGAGTGCTGAGTTTATACTGTATCCTGTACTGGATGGGCAACCAGTGCAGTGACTGACACAGGGTAGAGGCATCAGTATAGCGGCTGGAGAGAAAGACAAGCCTGGCTGCTGCATTCTGGACAGATTGGAGAGGGGAGAGTTTGCAGAGAGGGAGACCGATAAGCAAGGAGTTGCAGTAGTCAAGACGAGAAAGAATAAGAACAGTAATGAGAGTTTGAGTCGTTTCCACAGTGAGAAATGGATGGATTTTGGAGATATTCTTGAGGTGCAGGTGACAGGAGCGGGCAAGGGATTGGATATATGGGGAGAAGGTCAGATCAGAATCAAATAAAACCCCTAGACAGCGGGCCTGCTGCCTAGGAGAAATGGTGGTACCACATACAGAAACAGAAATAGCAGGGGGGGGGGGTTGGTTAGTAGATGGCGGAAAGACAAGAAGTTCAGTCTTAGTGAGGTTTAGTTTCAGATGGAGAGAGGACATGATGTCAGAGACAGCGGACAGACAGTCACTGGTGTTTTGTAGCAAGGCTGGAGTGATGTCACGGGAGGAGGTGTATAATTGGGTGTCATCCGCATAGAGATGGTACTGGAAGCCAAATCTACTGATGGTTTGTCCAATGGGGGCTGTGTACAATGAAAAGAGGAGAGGACCTAGAACTGATCCCTGAGGAACTCCAACAGCAAGAGGAAGAGGAGAGGAGGTCGAACCAGAAAATGAGACACTGAAGGAGCGGTCAGAGAGGTAGGACGAGAACCAAGCGAGAGCGGTGTCCTGGAGGCCAATGGTGCTGAGCATGCTGAGGAGAAGTTGGTGATCCACAGTGTCAAATGCTGCAGAGAGATCCAAGAGAAGCAACAATGAGTAGTTACCCTGAGATTTTGCTGTTAGGAGGTCATTTGAGACTTTAACTAAGGCAGTTTCCGTGGAGTGTAGGGTGCAGAAACCTGATTGCAGCGGGTCAAGAAGAGAGTTAGCAGAGAGATAGCGGATTAGGCGAGAGTAGACCAAGCGTTCCAGGAGTTTAGAGATGAAGGGCAGGTTAGAGACTGGTCGGTAGTTATCAGCACAGGACGGGTCCAGAGAGGGCTTTTTTTAGTAAAGGGGTTATGATGGCGTGTTTGAAGGAAGATGGAAAGATCCCAGTGGATAGAGAGGTTACAGATAGCAGATATCTGCCCAAACCTGAAGCTACCTTATTGTATATGTTTAACATCTCTGTTACTACATTTAAAAATTACCAATTGACCAGTTGACCAAATTACCAGTTGACCAAACAACCATTGAAGAATGATTTACAGAAATAGCCTATACATATCACATGGAAGAATTAATAGCCCATACTCCTGAGCAATAGATAGTCTGGAGACAGGGCTGTTCCTTGGTTAAATTTCACTTGGGGCAGAGTAAAGAAATTTCTCCCCTCCTTAACATGTTCCGTCACGCTGCGACATATTGCATCACCATTAACCAGTGCCTGATTATACAAAAAGTTTTAACACAAAGTTCTACATATAAAATTACTAAATAATAGTGTTACCAAATAACACTTCTACAAAAAAACAGAATCCCAAGGCTAATATTACCAATAATCCCACAAGAACCACATATCCCCAGCACATAGTAACCAAATAATACTGCCACACCATGACCACATATCACTACAAAATAGTGGCTGAATAA
The DNA here is from genome assembly GCA_025379985.1 of Phyllomedusa bahiana. NCBI lineage: Eukaryota > Metazoa > Chordata > Amphibia > Anura > Hylidae > Phyllomedusa > Phyllomedusa bahiana. The sequence goes on along the minus strand of JAODAL010031165.1, from coordinate 17,325 downwards.
TACAACATACCATTACTGAATGTAAAACATTATACTACAACCAATATTACCATAGTACAGTGATCATACTGTTATAGATACCCTTTCTACACAGGCTATGCAGACTTAAAAGTGATTACAGTAAAGTTGCATCGAGTGACTCACAGGAGACGTCTCTGATGAGTTGTTCTCTTCTCTGATGAGTTGTTCTCTTACTCTTTTTCTTCTCCATCTGTCCTAGACCCATATGCAGCGTGCAGCTCCTAACCCTGCATGGCAGAGTGAGATAGTAATTGCCGGGCAGGCAGTGGCTGTGGCACCCCCATGGTGACCAGCACCCCCAGCAATTGCCCTCCTTGCACGCCCGTAGGAATGGCCCTGTTTTGAGAAAACATGTTACTACTTGCTGATTTTTCAATAAACACCTCTGATTCACTTGCTTAGTACCTAACTACTGCTTCCCGCTCTTCTTTTTCTTGGGAGTCCACCCTCTGTGCTGTTTTCCATTCTTAGATTGACTCATTGTTTACATCTTTATGGCATCAATTTGTTCTTCAACTCTGGGTGTTTTTTTATTTTTTACCTTTTCTTTTTTCCTTTTTCTTCTCTGTAAACACTTGTCTCAGTTCTTGTAATTGGTGACTCTGCCTGGTGTTATGTTCATGTCACATGATAATATTGAAAGTAATACATCTCAGGTTAAACTCTGGCCATTAATTTTGTTATATTTTACCTTTTTTGGTACTTATCACGCTCCACTAACTTTTCACTCTAACTTTCTTGAGGATCTTGTCTTACTTTTTTAAATATTTTACCTGGATTTTCATCTAACAACAACCAACAAAAGAGAAACCCATTAAAAAATATATCAAAAAACTTTATTAATAATGCATAATAATGAAATAACAACACCAATATTTAAAATAAGAAAAAAAGAAAAAATAACTCCACCCAGATAAAACAATGAATGTATAAGCACGGAGGTCTAGGGTCACGTCCTAAAAAATATATATATTTATGGCATTATACCAAACAACCAACCTCCTAATGAATAAATTCAAAAAAAGACACCCTGGCCTTATCAAAGTGATACCATACCAAGGAGGAGGTGTCCGCAATAGAAAATGACGTTGCCAAAGGATTGTGACGATTGGACCTCCGTGCCACCCCGACGCGCGTTTCGCTGAACGCTTCTTCAAGGGGATGGCTCATGTATTTGTTCACATGTACAATTATTATTATTACCACTATGTTTATTTTTATTTACTTTTATCTTTCGCACATTGATATATAAATGAGATATGCACATCACAATACGTATTAATATATGTATATTTCACATATTTATTATTCATTTTTGTGGGTGGATTGTTTTCACAGACCTATTTATATTATTAATTACAACGATGTATATATTTTTTATACACAATATACAAATTTTATACATATATATTTTATTATATGCATGTTTTTGGATTAATTATCATTTGGATATATATGGTCTTGACGCATTATTTTCTTGTCCCCTCTGCTGTCTGTTTGAGTTCACTGTTGCACGCATCACCAGTCACGCTTTTGTATATTGTCTGTGTCTATTTATGTCCTGTGTCTATGCCGGCCGGCTAGTTAATGTGGGTGCACTTTATTTAGGAGAGGGTTGGCTTCCGGTTCCGGTTGCTCCGATGTGGAACGCAAGGTGCGTTCCACTGGATATTCATGCTGGTTTAGCATGACCAACTTCCGGCTCCGGGTTATTGTATGATCGGCGTTTGCATTAAGGTAATGCAGTTAGCTTATAGTTATATCATGCATTTTGTGCACAGTTTTATAAGATTTTTTATTAGATTCAATAATTTATATATCGTGTCTTCATTTTTGTAACATATTGGTGATCTATTTAATATTGTCCCGCCTGTTCATTTCCGGTTTGGTTGCTATTTATATTCTGAATATCTTACTCTGAGCCATCCCCTTGAAGCAGCGTTCAGCGAAACGTGCGCTGGGGTGGCACGGAGGTCCAGTCGTCACGATCCTTTGGCAACATCATTTTCTATTGCGGACACCTCCTCCTTGGTATGGTATCACTTTGATAAGGCCAAGGTGTCTTTTTTTGAATTTATTCATTAGGAGGTTGGTTGTTTGGTATAATGCCATAAATATGTATATTTTTTAGGACGTGACCCTAGACCTCCGTGCTTATACATTCATTGTTTTATCTGGGTGGAGGTATTCTTTCTTATTTTTAATATTGGTGTTGTTATTTCATTATTATGCATTATTAATAAATTTTTTTTTTATATATTTTTAAATGGGTTTCTCTTTTGTTGGTTGTTATTATATTTGAGTAGATAACCCTCCTTTGTTTGGCATGGTTTTGGTCATTACTTGCATGGTATCCTAGATATATATATATATTTTTTTAGGATTAGTTACTGGATTTTCATCTAGTTGCATTTGTAAATACTTATACTGCCCAATTGTCCAAGGGCAGGAATGTCTGAAATCTTGAAAGCATTTGATTCAAACCTGCGCTCATGCCTCTAGTCAGCAAAGTGCCAGGAGCTTTAGAGACCAGCGCATGCACAGTAGCAGATTACCCTCAGGCTGTTCCTTCCCGATGTGCTGTAGTGCCCGCACAGGTCTCCAAAGCTCTTGGCACTTGTTTGCTGACGTCAGGACATAGAGTGCATCAGTAACAGCTCTAGTCCATACTATTTCTGCACTGATATGCTATTTTACATTTTGAGGGAAAGGGTATGGACATCATAACATTGGGGAAGGAGATTTTACTGCATTGCATCTAAAGTTGGAGCAGTTGGCATTCAGGATTTCAGCATCAACTGTAGTCCATGCCATTTCTACCCCGATATGTTACTGCACGTCAAGGGAGACATGGACATCACAGCACAAGGGGAATGAAGACTCAGGTGCATTGTAGGTAAACTTGGAAGAGTGGAACATCCAGCACTTCATGTATACTCTCGTCCATGCCTTTCTTTCCCAATGTGCTGTAGAGAGGAAACTGCATAGACAAGATTTGCTGCTGATATACTTATCCATTCAGCAATATGCATCTGCGCTTGTGCTGATCATGGAAAAAAGAAGTTCCAGACAGCACATCAGGTGTGAGTTTATTAAATGTCTAACCAAAAATAGCAGGTTCTTTTTTAATGATGTTATAAATATCCAAAAACAAAGGTTCTCAACCCCGGTTTTAAGGTCATTATATAAATTGTTCTTGTTAATAAATTTAATTTAATAATGGATTGGAAAAGAAACACTTGACTGCCTGAAATTCAAGCTTTAACGCCCCCGTTGACCCTAAAACTACATAACACCTTTATAAAAAAAGTTCTATAATAGAGAGGTGAGGTCATTAAAAACTTATTTGATTGACACTTTTCTTTATTAAAAATATAATTAAAAAGACATCTATTGTTATTTTACCATTTTCCCTGATGTAAAAAAAAAATCTAATCTAAATCTATAATTACATAAAAAAATATAACTCTATGTATCATGGAAAAATGCAAAAAAATATTGGAATAACTGAGCATGGGAAAGTGTTGTAGCTTTCAAACCCACATATCCTATAAAAAACAAAAAAATAAAAATGTACCTGGCCATTAATGGAGTAAATAGCCTGGCAATGAAATGGTTAAACACGTTCATTACTATTGACCATGTTTCATCTGCTGATATTTTTTTCAGTAATGTTGATATCTACTGTGTGTTTAGAAAAAAGCTGTTTGTTCCCATATCGTTTCTCTGCTGTATTATTGGTATTGTATATACAGTATTGTATTGTGGAGTATGAATATAATGTACTGAGATATCATTATGTGCCAGTTTCAGTGTTTGAGTATCTAAGTACTGGAACAATAACACTTATCAGTGGATAAAGAAAACCTTTGTAGATTGTAATTACTAAATCTCGAAACATCCATACTATAAGAGGGAAGCAAAAAACTGCAGCCGGTTAGGTAAGCAATCAGGCCGTGTTAAATGAATCATATATGAAATGTTGATAAGAAGAAAATGTTGATGTTGTATTGTATTATTGTGTTTGTGTTGGATAGTGCTGTGAACCCACAGAATATCTTGCAGCATTCAAACTTACCAGACATGGACAGATTGGCATAACCTAAGGCACTTTATACCTTTTGACTAATCCCATGTAGCTCTGTAAATCACTAAGGTTGTACTTGCCTCTATTCAGATTTGAACTGGCCCACAGGGGTGCACGTAAACCATATTTTCAGTGAGAGAGGCAAGGAAGGAGAGGTTGAAAGCAAGAGGCAAAGTGCAAAAGACATGTGCAGTCATGTACAGTAGCTGTAGGCTGGGTCTTAAAAATCAACTTCACTGGTGGGCCCCAAGCATCAACTCCACTGGAGTGCCCCAACCATCAACTCCACTGGGGGGCCCAAAGCATCAACTCCACTTGGGGGCCCTAAGCATCAACTCCACTGGGGAGCCCAAAGTATCAACTCCACTGGTAGGCCCCAAGGATTATCTCAACTCGGGGCCTACAGAATCAACTCCACTGGGGGGGCTCCAAGAATCAAAACTATTAGCGGACCCCAAAGATTAGCCCCACTGGTGGACTCCAAGGATCAACTCCACCGATGGGCCCAAAGAATCAACTCCACTGGTGGGCCCCAGGCATCAGTTCCACTGGTGGGCCCCAAGAATTAACCATTGTTGAGCCTCAAGAATCAACTCCTCTGGTGATCCCCGTTCACCTTGGTCTGACACTTCCTCTGTTGGCCATAATAAACAAGTAACTACTTGACTGTCAAATGTCAATATGTAGTCATGGACAGCAAAGGTTTCTGCTGAGTCCTGGTAGAGCACAAAGAATGAATGAAAGTATTTGGGTAAGTGGACTCGTATTGTAGAGGCATCCAAATGAAACCTGAAGCAGAACTTACATTTTTCACTTTGATATACTTGCAATTTAATAAGAACCAATGAGAGTGTAATGAGAATAGATATCTGGATGAAATTTTCTCTACACTTGTAACCTGCATTTAAGGGGAAAGTATCAAACAGTTTTTAAACCGATTTTTGGTTATTCATCAAAACTATCATAGATTAGGAGGGTTTTCTAGTTGTGATCTATGACCTGGGAATAAGTCAGTGTGTAGGGAGGAGGAGAAGGGGAGCTGTGACATCTCCTATTGTGACTGGTGGATCCTGCGTTATCTATACATTGGTGTTACCTTTCATTGTAATCCTGTATGTTATGATGATAATAAGGAAACTGCTAAGAAGTAATCTCTTCAGAGCAGGAACTATCAGACTATTATAAGGTTTAGTGGCCAGAGTGAAATAATTTATTTAGAAGTATAGACAATGACACACTGTGATTAATTTTTTATATAAATGTGAAATATCTCTGCATTAAAATTCAAGACCAGATTTGAATAAAGATTCCTCTGATCATGGAAGGTAACCAGGGCTTGAAACACTTCTAGGCACAATAGGGACATGCCCATAGACATCCTGACTGAAGAGCACATGGTTGAGGGAAATTTACATTATGTATAATCATATATTCAAACTTACATATGTTTGCCTTCAGAAAAATGAGTTGACTTATTTATCCAGAAAAATTTTGTCATTACCCCTAGGGAAAAAAATCAAGGTAAACCTCCGTACTATTATAAAACATTAAAATCTTTTTTTTCTATTAAAAAGGGTTTTTTAAAAATAACCCTTTAAAAGGGAGAAATATTTTTTTGAGATTTTTTTCCCTTTTTATTTTCCCCACATCAGGTGGATGGTCGCTCTAGAGTCCGCTCCGGTGTGGGGAGGTCATAATCAAGCGTTTGTTCAGAATTACACAAACAATAACATGAAAATTAAAAGGGGTTTTTCCCAGGAGGGGCCTTTATGCAAGAAGCTAAGAAACAAAACAAGGAGCTAAAGAGAGAGAGATGCACACAGCCAGAGACGGAGCTGCATAAGGGGGTCGTGTGCATGTTCAAAATAATCAAACTGCAGCTTGTGGATTTGTATACAAAAGACAACCTTTTTTCTCCTCAGCAGCTTGAAAGTCCTTTTGTTCCCTTCATCAATAAAGCAGGGATTTACCAGAAACTGTTTATTTTGTATACAAAAGAAAAATTTTTTTACCCGGTGCCCTTGAAAACTTCTGCAGCTCAGTCTCAAGATAAGAAGCTCTCTTGTGCAAGCCGTCAATTTACACTTAAAATGGCCGTATTCTTAATAAAAAAAACTATTGTTAGTAACCAAGGGATGTAAGGAAACTGTAGCTCTCTCAGAAAATCACAATCTTTTTAAATAACATATATTTAGGAGAAATTCTATTAAAAACCCCCATCATTTTGGATGGATCCCCACCGTCAGACATTAACATTTGTTTGGCAAAAAACCTATTAAAATTTACATTGGAATGGCAACAAAACACTATAAATTACTTGGATGTCAAATTAGTGGGAAATCGGGATAAGATTGATGTTCTACCTTATAGTAAATGCACAGCGAGAAATTCTATCTTACACGCTAAATCTAATCATCCACGACATGTCATTGAGGGCATCCCGTATTAGTGAATTTATCAGAAATAAGAGAAATTGCTCAGTACCGGAGCTTCTCTCTGACTCTCAGCAGGAGATATGTGCAGGGTTGGAGGAAAGAAGATACTCACAGTGGTTGCTGTATAAAGCAACCAAGAGTAACAAAGGTTGCCAGAACTGATCTACTAATGGATAGGGATGTCAAAAAAATAAAAATAAAAGAGAAGATATAATTACTTTTACTACGACATTTAGTCCACAATATAAAGAGATATGTAATATCGTTAGAAAATATCTCCCCCTAATTACGACACATGAAAACATGAGAAAAATTGTGATGGAGAATATAAGCTTTGCATCTAGAAGAGGTAAAACCTTAAGATCTATTTTTTTGCCAAATTATTTTTCGTCGGACAATATAACCACCAGTACACATTGGCTATCTACAAGGGGCACCTATCGCTGTGGTCACTCACGATGTACCACATGTGAGCATTTAGATTGTTCAAAGGAATTTTATTCCATTGCCAAAAAGAAATCTTTTCAGATAACCTCGTATATAAATTGTAACACAGGATTTGTTGTATATCTTATTACATGTTGCGAATGCAAAATACAATACGTGGGATGTACCACAACGGCATTGAAAGTGCGTATTCGCAGGCATTTATCAGATACGCAAAAATCATTAATAACAGGAATTTCTAAGGCCACCAAGCACTTTATAGATGCACATGCAGGTAACACAACGACATTCAAAATCCAGAGTACTGAAAGGGTTACCAAGCCAGATAGAGGCAGTGATCATAGAAAAAATCTGCTTGCGAGAGAGGCTTGGTGGATATACAGGTTGTTCACTAGATATTCGGAAGGTATGAATAAAAGACACGATGTGATGTGCCACTATTAATATCCCTAATGAGTCCATAGGCTTTTATGTATAATATTAAGTTTTTAAACTTTTATATGGTATTATCTTTTGAATCATGTGATCGGGTCATGTGACTCGTATGTGAATATTTAAATGGCAATGGTTATACTTGTTAAGCATGTCATGAATAAGGAGAGGATTCTCTGAAACGCATCGACTGTGATGCGATTTATTATGGGATATATATTTTAAACCTTAATGAGATGAAATAAAGATTGTGAAACGTATTTTAATCAGCTATGGAGGTTTACGGTGGACTTTTTTTTTCTATTTTGGTATCGTTTGTGTGGCTAACTTCTGTACGTCTGGACGTTCCCCCAGCAAGATTGAACCAGGTTGTGACGGTTCGGTGGATCCGCTGGACCACCGCAAGCGGTGGTAGTTAAGCCACGCCAGGGAACGGAGTCTAAGTAGCCCCCGGTTTTCACCAGAGCCCGCCGCAAAGCGGGATGGACTTGCTGCGGCGTGAGGCTACCAGGTCGTTACCCCTGACGTGACTTGCTTGCGGGTACTGCGTGGTACAGAATCGTAATCCAAAGGCGTAGTCAGGAACAGGCAGAAGGTCAGGGCAGGCGGCAGAGGTTTGTGGTCAGAGACGGACAGACGGTCAGGGCAGGCGGCAAACAGGCAAGGTCAGGAAACGTAGCGGAACGGACTGGTACACGGATAAGCAATACGGACACAAGGACACTCCAAACTCTCACTAAGCACACCAACAATCTGGCAACAGGTGCCGGGGGCGGATACATTATATAGGACCAGCGCCCGGCAATAAGCCAATTACCGGGACACTGGCCCTTTAAATTTAAACCAGCCGTCGCGCGCGCGCGCTAGGGGGCGCATGCGCACGACGGCCGGGACAGACAGGAGCGCCGTTCACCGGAGCGGGGCCAGGTACGCGAGCCGGCGTGGGGACGAGGGTGGCCGCGGGTGACCGCAATGCCCGCGCCGCGTCCCTGGCAGGCAGGGAAACGGCCGCAGGGGCAGCGGTGCCCGCGGCCGCCATGACACAAGTGAGCTGACTTTTGCAGTATGTTTTATTGTTGACATTGGGCTGTGTCTGGTATTACATGCTATACCCCCTATGAACAAGAGATGCAGCATTTTTGGGTTCTAATCTTGGATTTCTCTTCAATGTTTGTGCAATCTTTGGCAATAGTAAACCAACATAATTAATATATCCTCAGTAGCCTCAGTTGCTAAAAACTAGTGTTGCGGTTCGGGTTGGTCCAAATAAATTTTTAGTAAAGTTTGCCAAAAAGTCTACTGTAACCATAACCCTAAGTTTTTAACTGGTCTGCAGGGCTTAACTTACCGGATCCTGACTTTCCTCCTCGCACCACAACCGCGCCCATGATGCTTGTGTTTTGATGTTACCTCCTGTCTAATGTCATGTTCAGTCTATGCTCACCTTAATGCCCTAATGTGAGTTGGACCAGAATTGACAGTAGAGCATGAGCATTGGGGGACCAGAGGTGACAGGGATTGGTAAATTAAACTCTACAGACCAGTTAAAAATCCTAAATTACCCCGATTTAGGGTTAGAATTGTGGATATGGTCAGGATTAGGGCTAGGTTTGAGGATAGGGTCAGAGTGAAGAAATTCTTGAATCTGTTGAACAAGGACATGTTTTTAGCAACACTAAAGACCATTGCTAGAATCTCAGTAACATCTAGTTCACCACTGGAGGACATAGCCCTGAAAAGAAATGGACCTAGTAATGCTACTGCTAAAAACAAAGTTTTTCTGTAGCCTAATAAAGACTGAGATCAGTTTGCCTATGTCGCTCTATACATATTATATCATATGGTTTATGCAGTATGTAACAAAACTGGAAACACGAATGGGTTAATCCATTTCCTTACTTACTAAAGAATATAGTCCTTGCCTATATCACAGTCATTTATCTTTATAAGATCTTTTCTGAATTGTTAGATATATCAGTGTTCATCAAAAGAAACATTACAAATATCATTTCGTTAAAGCCATTTTCTGCACAAAGAAGTGAATTCAATAAAATACTCCCATAATTTTCCTCTATTACTCATCCCCTTCCATCAACCCTTTGATCATACTCCTAAAATAACATGAGCAATTTATTTTAGTCTCCTTTGTATAATCTTTGAGATTAGAGAGAAAGAAGAAATTGACCGAAGAGAAGATATTGAAAATTTTGTGGGTTTTAAGTTCAACCTTATTACAAACTAATGCATTTTTCCATGAATAATGTATTTTAGTCACAGATCACATGATATCTAGTAACAAAACTGTGGGTCCCAAAATAGGTTTATTACAAAAATGACCATGTGATTTTAATGAAAATAGCTAATAATACTACACTCTTTTATTTTTATTTCTCCACTTTATATAGAAATGATTTGCTGACATTTTTTTTCTCTCTTTTATTCTTAATATTTTAAATTTCTTCTAAAATTTTTATGTTTTACATTTCTAGTCACTTCCTGCCATTTTCGGTTCAAATACTCATCTGAAAAATGCCTCAGTTGAAGAGGATTTTGAAGTGGAAATGTCATGATCATGCCTGGCAGACCCCCAGGTTTGGGCTCTGGTTACCGGCCACGGCCGTTGCAACGAAAGCCTTGATTTCTTACCTGATGCTTTGTATTTGTTTTCATCAGTGTGAACTTGGTCTATTTTCTCTGTATGCTTAATTGATTCCTGACCCACGCCCGTGGCCAGGAATCTTCCAGCACTTGTTTAGTTAACCTGTTTTCCTTTTTATTGACAGTCATGTTTTCCAATCAGTCTTCTGTTTTGTTCCACCTATCACCTCTGTTCTGTGTCCTCTGGTTTCCTATAAAAGGATTCCTTTACCAGTCTTCCTTGCCTGCTATACTGGTCTTTTTGTTGCCTGTAGCTAACCTTATCCTTCCTTGCTCATTACTGTTACCTGACCTTTGGCTTTGCTTCTGACTTTTCTTTTGCCTCATGTGTTTGTACCAAGTCTTCCGGCTGTTACCTACCTGGCTTGGCTCACGTTTATTCTTCTGTCTCCCGTTTTGGTACCGCATCTCCCGACAGTTGCCGACTTCCCGTTTTGTCTTCTGTGTACGTTTGTCTGTGTCCTGTGTCTGCACTTATTTAGTGTAGTTCTTAGTCTTCTGGTTGGGGCCGACCTATTAAGGAGTCAGGTTCCCCCAAAAGGCAAGGACAGTGGTGGAACCAGTGTCAGGGCATCACATCCCATGTCTGCTTGTGTGCCCCTGACCGGTCCCTTACAGGAAATTTCAGGTTTAAGGAGCGTTTTTTGAAGCTTATTTCAGTGCGGATTTTGACGCGGTTTTCCCTCCCATATTCTGATACAAAGCTAGACAAAGTACAGACATTAAAATTTTGAGCTGGAGTGGATTTTTGGTGCAGAACTGGAAACGCCTCAAAAAGAGCTCTACATTGTTTCCTATGATGATTTCACTCGAGTAATAACGCCTCAAGAATGGACAAGGCACTTAAATTTACTCGCGTAAAATTGTCTCAAAATACGGTTGTAAAATCCACATCGTGTGAATGGTATGAATTTTACATTGGAATAAATGAGAGGTGTACTAGAACCTTTTTTGAAGCTTATTTAGGGGCATATTTGGGTGCAGAATACGCCCCCGAATAGGCATCAACAGAACTCTGTGTGAACATACCCTAATGCAACAGTGATCTTTACAAAATTAAAAAAACTACACATTTGTATATGAAGCCACCCAACCTATAAAATAATTGCATATTGTACATGATGAGACAATGCAAGAACTGCTATTTTTTGCTCATCTGACCTCCCAACCAATAATAAAAAGTGATCACAAAGTCAAATGTACCTTAAAAATGTGTCAATTAGAACTTTAACTCATACTAAAGAATTAAGGATCAAAGTAAATTGAGGATTGTTACCTTTGAGGGAAACTAAGCTTTCCAAAATGTTTTCCTTTCCCAAAAAAGTTCCTTGTTTATTGGCAATTTTTGAGTAGGGTTTTAAAAAAAACAAAACCTCCAACCCCTTAACATGGGGCCTATAAGAGAATTTCCCTTCCTTTCATTTCCCACTCATTGTTTTCCACAGTCCAAAGGCCGAAAATGCTCTCCTCTACCAAGAGAGGGGCAAAAAAAAACCTATGTTAATCCATTATTGGTTACAATTTTCCTTTTCTTAAAAGTTCATTTTTGAATAAAAGTAAATTGGGGTTTGTTTTAAACCAACCAAAATAGAGGGGGGGCCACACGGGGTTTCCAACCCTTTTCATAAAGCCTTTGGGAAAATAGGCAGAGACTGAGAAAGTGGGCCCTTTAAAAGCAAAAACCCAAATAATACACACCTTAATTGGTCCCCTCTCCCTAAAGTGGGTTCCCATTCCATACTTGTAGGGGAAGTCAGTCAAAGGGCCACATCACTAAACCAGTGCTGTTGTCTCTTCATTCTTAGGTCCTTATGGGACACCCACCAATCAGAAAGTGATAATATATACTCCGTGTCGGACTGGGGGGTCTGGGGCCCACAGGGGAGTTGATCTTGGGGGGCCAGCCCTACTGTACATGAAAATATTACCGGCCTCTCGGACATAAATGTGCCCATTTTACCACATAATACAGTGTGCAAAACAGAACTGTATTGGGTAGTACAATAGCAAGTTAGTCACACATTTGTCAGTCTAACACATCATAGACACAGGGCTAAGTAGCTTCATCCATATCCCCCACCACCCACATACAATATCCCCCTCCACGTTTCCCTTGGTCACGCACCTCATCACCTTCTAAAATAAACACCAGCAAGAAAGTAGAAGTGTAACTCCTATCACAGGGTCAGGTGTTCCCTCACTTTTATTATCAGGGACACATGTACTCTGCCACTATTTTCGCGCTGATATAACCTCCAACACCGCCAGATAGAGACCACATAGTGGTCAGACACCAGCTCAGGTATAACCTACAACAATGCCATATAGAGACCACATAGAGGTCCAACACCAGCTCAGGAATAACCTACAACACCACCATATAGAGACCACATAGAGGTCACTATATTTACTATTTTGCCATAGGCAAACTTAAACTCTATCAGTTCTCTATCTGTAAAACACTAAAACATAACTTTAATTATGTATAATTCTTAACCTCTATACGCACTATTTAAAAACCTGATTTCTAACCTCACCATTTAACCCTTTCTACTTCTGAAAGAAGGAATAGCTCCCTTTCCGTTATCAAGTCTGGTGGAGCACCACCTATTAACAGGAATTTACTAGCTCCAGTAAGGGATCCCAAGCCTCCTACTTGGGCAGTCGTCCCTAATCTCATGGACACAAAACAAATAAGGCCCCCTTGTGACACCATCTGCAGCTTGTGACACTTCTAGACAGAGGTGAGAAATCACAATTTAAAACGTTATGCCTGACCTCCCCGACATGTTTCACCAGCTAACCTGGCTTCATCAGGGGTTAGAGGTCTGGTCCGCTAACCCCTGATGAAGCCAGGTTAGCTTGCGAGATTCCCATTTTTTTGGAGAATATGTCACATAGAGGTCAGACACCAGCTCAAGTATAACCTACAACACCACCATAGAGAGACCACATAGAGGTCAGACACCAGCACAGGTATAACCGACACCACCGCTATATAGAGACCACATAGTGGTCAGACACCAGCTCAGGAATAACCTACAACACCACCATCTAGAGACCACATAGAGGTCAGACACCAACTCAGGTATAACCTACAACACTGCCATATAGAGACCACATAGAGGTCAGACACCAGCACAGGTATAACCTACACCACCGCTATATAGAGACCAAAATTTGTGGTCAGACAACCCCTCAGGTATAAACCTTAAAAAAAACAACCTTCCCAAATCATATAGAGACCACATAGTGGTCAGACACCAGCTCAGGTATAACCTACAACACCACCATATAGAGACCACATAGAGGTCAGACACCAGCTCAGGTATAACCTACATCACCGCTATCTAGAGACCACATAGTGGTCAGACACCAGCTCAGATATAACCTACAACACCGCTATATAGAGATCACATAGAGGTCAGACAGCAGATCAGGTATTACCTACAACACTGCCATATAGAGACTACATAGTGGTCAGACACCAGCTCAGGTTATAACCTACAACACCGCATATGAGACCACATAGAGGTCAGACACCAGTTCAGGTATAACCTACAACACCACCATAGAGAGAACACATAAATGGTCAGACACCAGCTCAAAGGGATAAAACCCACAACACTGCCATATAGAGACCACATAGGGGTTCGACACCAGTCAGGTCACATCACTTTACAGTGAATACAGCACTGATCCAATATAGAAGTAACATAACCCCTGATATCAGGGACTCACCGGAGACGTCTTATCTGATGAGTCATTCTCTTCTCTCATGAGTCATTCTTATTCCCTTTTCTTCTGCATCCATTCCACACCACCATGATGACTTGTCCCGGCCACCACTCATCCCTGCAGAAATTACACACAAATATCTTAGAATCCTCAAATTTTTCCAGCATCTCTTTACCTATTCCCACCTCTGTACAAACTACCAGGGGTGGGAGAGCGGGTACAAGTCATAACTTAGAGGCCTAGTACCCTAAGGGGTTGGAGGGTGGGGAGAGGACTAAGTCCCTGGAGATAATGCTACAACTTTGGGCTGCTACTCTCTCAATTATATTACCAGGTAGACAGGCAGTTAGGGCTCCTTTAGGTTGAAAACAGGCAGTTAGGGGTCTCATTTAGGTGGTTACAGGCAGTTAGGGGTCTCCCATTAAGTGGGTTTTGGGGATACAGGCAGTTAGGGGTCTCATTTAGGTGGTTTTACAGGCAGTTAGGGGCCTCCTTTAGTAGTGTGAGGAAGTCAGGGCCCCCTTTTGTTTTTTAGGTAGTCAGGGCCCCTTTTAGGTAGTCATGGCCCCCTGTAGGTAGTCAGGGCCACTTGTAGGTAGTTAGGGCCCCCTTAGACAGTCATGGCCCCTTGCAGGTAGTCAGGGCCCCCTGTAGGGAGTCAGGGCCCCCTTCCATTAGCCAGGGACCCCTTTCATTTGCCAGGGCCCCCTTCCATTAGCCAGGCCCCTTTCCCTTTAGCCAGGGCCCCTTATTTTTAGGTAGCCAGGGCCCCCTTCCATTAGCCAGGGCCCCCCTTTATGTAGCCAGGGCCCCCCTCCCTTAGCCAGGGCCCGCCTTTAGGTAGCCAGGGCCCCCTTTCATTAGCCAGGGCCCCCCTTTTAGGTAGCCAGGGCCTCCTTCCATTAGTCAGGACCCCCATGAGGTAGCCAGGGCCCCCTTCCATTTGCCAGGCCCCCCTTTTAGGTAGCCAGGGCCCCCTTCCATTAGTCAGGGCCCCCCTTTAGGTTTGCCAGGGCCCCCTTTATTAGCCCGGGCCCCCCTCCATTAGCCCGGGCCCCCCCTTTAGCCAGGGCCCCCCTTTTTTTAGGTAGCCAGGGCCTCCCTTCCATTAGCCAGGGCCCCCCTTTTTGGTAGCCAGGGCCCCCTTCAATTAGTCAGGGCCCCCCTCCATTAGCCAGGGCCCTTCTTTTAGGTAGCCAGGGCCCCCTACCATTAGTCTGGGCCCCCCTTTAGGTAGCCAGGGCCCCCTTCCATTAGTCCGGGCCCCCCTTTTGGTAGCCAGGGCCCCCCTTCCATTAGCCAGGGCCCACCTTTAGGTAGTCAGGGCCCCCTTCCATTATCCAGGGCCCCCCTTTTAGATAGCCAGGGCCCCCTTCCATTAGTCAGGACCCCCTTTAGGTAGTCAGGGCCCCCCTTTAGGTAGCCTGGGCCCCCTTCCATTAGCCAGGGCCCCCCTTTAGGTAGCGAGGGCCTCCTTCCATTAGTCATGGCCCTCCTTCCATTAGCCAGGGCCCCCTTTAGGTAGCCAGGGCCCCTTTAGGTAGTTAAAAAAACCAAAAAAAAACAGCCACTTACCTCGCACCCGCTCCGGCTCCCGGCCGCTCCGATCTTGCCGCCGGCCTCTACTGCCGCCCTGCATAGGCGGCGCGGTGATGTGACGTCACCGTGCCACCTACGTCAGCAGTAGGGTCCGGCGCCCGGCAGGCTGAAGGCCTGCCGCCTTCAGCCTGCCAGGGAGATCGACACCGCGCAGCCCCGGGAGTCGGGGACATTAGTCCCCAACTCCCGGGCCGGTCTCTGTGCGCTCGGGATGCAGGTCCCGGGCGTTTAGTGACCAGATCCACGGCCGGACCCCGGGGAGCGACGGCACTGCCTCCGGGGCCCACAGCAGCTCGGGGGGCCCACCGGGGGATTCACCGATCCCCCGGCGGCCCAGGCCGAGCCTGTATATACTAGTGAATAATAATATATACTAGTGAGTGATTACCTCTGGATACAATATTTTCAACACACAATGGTCTTTCCTCGGATATTGTATATTGAGTCTGGTTTCAACATATAACCTCACATATCCTGATCAGCTGCACATTTTAATGATTGGAAGATACAGTCAAGTATCATGATTATTATACTTGTGAATCATCTGTATTAGTGTAGTGCATACAGTGATTAGCAGTCTAGTAGCGCCTCTCTACAGTACAGTGCATTAGAAGCTTCAATCCTCAACACAAAGTTATTTCCAGCTTCCAGCAGCTTTTTCTGACTGTAACATGTAGGGTCTTGCTTTATCTTTATTTGTCATCTGCTTCATTTTCGTTCATCTTTATTTTGCATTATGTTTGGGACACATTTTTGGAGTTTTGGAGCTAATCACCAGTTTTCCATAGTGTTATGATTTAGACATACAATGGTTTCAACATACAATGGTTGTCTCAGAACTAATTAATGTTGTATGGTGGGGGCCTTTTGTCATTAGTGACTGAGATTGCATGGTTAACTTTTTAAACACAGTAAAACGATGCTTTAAAATCTAACCCTTGGTATCCCCAGTGAACTGATGTTGCCTGGTGGTCAGTAACCTTTTTAATCCTTGGTGCCTTGCTTCTGTTTGCTGCAGGTGGTCCTTTGCTGTAAGTTATGATGGTTTATTAGTCTGCTGAATTTAGAAAAATTATACTGGCAAAAGATAGACTTATTTTATATAAATACTTTACTTTGGATCAAAAAGGTATAAAACATTATACAGCCACAAGGCTTACCACAATTTTTACAGCAGACCATTAACATGGAAACACACTCATTATAGATGAGCGAATTTCTCAAAAATTCGATTCAGCTAATTCGTTGAATTTTTTCGTGGTGAATTGCATTAAAAACAGCTATTTCCTGAAGCTATTTTCACAAGGACTGAAAAGGACAAACACAACTGATTGTGTCTTTGGAGAATACTTAAGGCCAGTATGACATGGTCTTTTGTTTGCATCAGTATTGTCTGATGACTAGATAGCCAAGAGCAGGAGTGGATACAAAACACAGAAGACATGCAAATATTCCATTTACTTGTTATCTTCTTTTTGGATCAACTCCTGTTTCTTTTTGGCTTTAGCAATACTGATGCATTATTGACCGATTCAAAGCGGACACTGACGAATCAAAGGAATTGCTAAATGATCAGTGACGTCAATGCAGAATTACTGCCGACGCCCTCTCCACTCTTTTGTTTTTTTTTTGGAGGGGGGGGCTCTACATATATCAGTATTTAACAGGATCACCACAATAAGTGAAAAAAATGAACTCTATGCCACAAATAGAAATATCCCAAAATAAAAAACGCTGGTTTAGGAATAGGTGTATATATGACACACACCTGTGTATTTGAAGGGCATTTCACCACAGTAACTCTAAAAATCGGAAATATTTTGCACAGGGTGCAATCTAGTACAGCTACATAGAGATGATTGTGCATACAAGACAGTGACAAGTGGCAGAATTTAACATGGCTTTCCC
>JAODAL010031164.1:0-48829 GCA_025379985.1 Phyllomedusa bahiana | reverse complement strand
ACCTACATTAACGTGTGATCGAAAAAATCCGATCAACATAAAAACCGTGCCGATTTCAACTTTGTCGATAATAATCGCTCAACACTATTTATTAGTATAACATTAAAAGCCACACATGGTCCACAGCAAACAGGAATTAACACTAGACCCTATGAGGTATGTTAGGAACGAGCTGATGCATTTCTGACATAATGGTCCTTAGTCAAAGCCTGCATGTGAAAACCAACAAACACGTAAACTCCCATATTTTTCCACCAATGAGGGATGGGTCATTTTTCTAAAACATATATTCTGAAGGAGTATGTAAAATCAAAACTTAACATATCCACTAATTATCCAAGAAGAAAAAAGTTATTACTAATGAGTGATGTCCTGCTTTATATTTAACCCTGATGGAATATGAGTGCCTACATTAAAAATCCATCTAGACTTCCTGCTGAGGTGTTTTATATAGTGATCATCTCCTCTGATCTGTATATAAAATGTACCACTTTTTAAATGCCCATAAACGAGAAAGATGCAATGTCTCGTGTATCTCTTGGAATTATTTGGACACTGTAGAAACAATGTAATTGAGTCTGAGAGGTGTCTTCTAATGCATATTTTTAAAGGGCCAGTTGTATAGCCCACATATTGGATTTTATAGAGTTTAAAACTAATTAAATAGATACTGGTATAGTTAATATAACTATTTATAGCACATATCTTGACAGTTACATTAGAAATGAGATTTCTCTGTATGCTTTTGGCATCACCACAATTGTAGAAAGCCTTCACATGAGAATGACCCCCCATTTCTGGTAAAAGACCATGTGATGGGGGAGGGAGTTTTAAAAGTGTTTGTTAGTTTCAACATGCAGACTACAACTAAGGATTATTATCAAAACGCATCAGCTCATTTATAACATACCGCATCGAGTCTAGTGTTAATTCCTTTTTGCTGTGGACCCTGTATGGCTTTTAATGTTATACTAATAAAGATAGAGTTTTTGCACTGAATATTCCTCTGGATTGGAAGCTGATGGTGTTCGTTTCAGCTATGTAATTATGTAACAACTCCCTCTTCCTTGTGTTTGGCACAGGTGGCATGACTTCATCACGCCATCTGCATCAGTACGCTTCTCCTGGCCAAAGTGGTGTGAGGACATTCCAACATAATGCCCACCTGTGCCGTATACTTGGGGTAGGCCACAAACCTGGTTTGTGACCCAACATATTGTCAACATATAATTGCCAATATTATATGAGGATTCTGTATTAGAACAATTAGTGTGTGGCGGATGTAGGGTAGTTTCTAAGAGACCATCTATAATAGCTAATTTACTTTCCCCTATACATTTAGTTCTAATACTGCTAGTAGTACATGGTTAGCCACAAGAAGTTTTTTTCAAATGTGGCCACTTTCCCTGCAAAACGTGCAATTATGTAGAAACCACCAAAAATATAAAAATACCTAACACAAATAAATCTTTTAAAGTTCAGCATTATATGAATTGCAATACTACAAATGTGGTATACATGATTTATTGCACCACTTGTGACTTGCGTTATGTTGGATGTACAATACAAACATTGAAGCAAAGGTTTCTAGAATATCTAAATAACATCAACAACCAAAACAATTGTAGCATCTCCAACATAGCAAAACATTATATTGAGTGTCATCAATCCCAGACTAACTCATTAAAACTGTATACCCAAGAAAAAAATTAAACTTCTCCAACGAGGTGGTAATGTACGCAAAAAAAGAAAAAAAAGAGACAATATTGGATACTCACAATGAATTCCACATCTCCGGCCGGTCTATATCTACATAGAGAAATTATGCTGTATTTTTGGCATAACTTCGGTTTCTGTTTCTCTGATATATACATATTTTAATTCTCATTATTTATGTTTATTTATGGGTGTTTTGTTTGTTATGAGTCTTTGGTTCTGTTTATACAGTCATGGCCAAAAGTTTTGAGAATGACACAAATATTATATTTTCACATGATCTGTTGTCCTCTGGTTTTTATGTGTGTTTGTCAGATGTTTTTATCACATACAGAATACAAGTGCAATCATGTTATGATTAACAAAAGCTTATATTGACAGTTAGAATGAGTTAATGCAGCAAGTCAATATTTGCAGTGTTGACCCTTCTTCTTCAGGACCTCTGCAATTCTCCCTGGCATGCTCTCAATCAACTTCTGGACCAAATCCTGACTGATAGCAGTCCATTCTTGCACAATCAATGCTTGCATTTTGTCACAATGTGTTGGTTTTTGTTTGTCCACCCGTCTCTTGATGATTGACCACAAATAGTGTTGAGCGATTGCGTTGGCTATCGAGATCGAGCGATAGTCGATAGTCGGCCGCTATCGATAAGGTTTTTCGATAGTGAGCATCGATTATGAGCGATTACATTAAAGTCTATGGGAGAGCAACAACACCTTCATTATTACACCCAAACAAGGCTGGAGAAGCTGAAATTAACATCCACAACAGTCAAATGGATACATGCTACATCTTAGGCAACACACTTAGGTTATATAAGTCACAGAACCTTTCAATTCACCTGTGGTGAATATAGAATTGCTGTTTTAAGATTTACGTGGATGCTGCGTCAATGAACAAAGCTGGGTGCGCAAAAGTAAAAAAACACGTATCTGTTATGTTTTCATATAATACACAGTATTTTTTGCACCTTTCAATTCACCTGTGGTGACTATAGAATTGCTGTTTTAAGATTTACGTGGATGCTGCGTCAATGAACAAAGCTGGGTGCGCAAAAGTAAAAAAACACGTATCTGTTATGTTTTCGTATAATACACGGTATTTTTTGCACCTTTCAATTCACCTGTGGTGACTATAGAATTGCTGTTTTAGATTTAGTGGATCTGCGTCATATCAAGCTCGGTGGCAAAGGCAAAAAACACGTATCTGTTTGTTTTCGTATAATACACGTAATTTTGCACTCAATGTCACCTGTGGTGGACAAGAATGCTGTTTTAAGATTTAGGGAAGCTGCGTCAATGAACAAAGCGGGTGCGCAAAGTCAAAAAACACGTATCTGTTATGTTTTGTATAATACACGGTATTATTTGCACCTTTCAATTCACCTGTGGTGAATATAGAAATTGCTGTTTTAAGATTTACGTGGATGCTGCGTCAATGAACAAAGCTGGGTGCGCAAAAGTAAAAAAACACGTATCTGTTATGTTTTGGTATAATAAACGGTATTTTTTGCACCTTTCAATTCACCTGTGGTGAATATAGAATTGCTGTTTTAAGATTTACGTGGATGCTGCGTCAATGAACAAACCTGGGTGTGCAAAAGTCAAAAAACACGTAACTGTTATGTTTTGGTATAATAAACGGTATTTTTTGCACCTTTCAATTCACCTGTGGTGAATATAGAATTGCTGTTTTAAGATTTACGTGGATGCTGCGTCAATGAAAAATGCTGGGTGCGCAAAAGTCAAAAAACACGTAACTGTTATGTTTTCGTATGATACACGGTATTTTTGGCAACAAACAACCTGTGCTGACTACAAGATTGCTGTATTGTAATTTAACTGCAAGGTGGATATATCAACAGTCACAGGTGTAATGGGTAAAATTAAAATGAACACATATCTGAAATGTATACTGATAATAAAAGTGGAGTTTTGCACCTAACAAAGAGACCTGCAGTTACTAGAAATGATGTGTATCCAATATAAGTTCAGGCTGCCCAATATCCAGGAAATATTTCAATAGCAAACTGTTAATAATAAAGATATTCCACTACAATGTCTACACTAAGTCTTGGTGAACTTTATCCAGTGTTCTTTATAGATAGAGCTTGTCTGTGTTCACCCGCGGCCCCCCCCCCCACAGCGGTAGATGCTGCTTTAAAATTATCTAGCTAACTACATAAAATCTTCAAATCTCTAATATAACTAAATTGGAAGGATCACAGCTAATAGTAGAGGTTTCTCTGTGCAGAAATAGACTAATTTCGCTGAGCTGTTTGGCCACAGGCAGAGCGCAGGTCCTATCCCTATGAGACGCTGAGAGACACTGAGGCTGAAACAGGAAACGCTGTTCTATGTAAAACGAGGTCATGTGATTTTTCCAGCCAATCGCAACCATACACATCCCAGTCATGACGTCGCACACACATCTCACCCTGCTCTATTCTGTAATCTGATTTGCTGGCCGCCAAAATTACAGGAAGCGCCGAAAAAGGCGCGATCTTAATAGATGATGCTCAGATTTTAACCTTAATTATCGCATGATCTGGAAATTTCGATCACCATAAAAACCTTGCCGATTTCAACTTTGTCGATAAAAATCGCTCAACACTAACCACAAGTTCTCAATGGGATTAAGATCTGGAGAGTTTCCAGGCCATGGACCCAGAATCTCTATGTTTTGTTCCCTGAGCCATTTAGTTATCACCTTTGCTTTATGCCAAGGTGCTCCATCATGCTGGAAAAGGCATTGTTGATCACCAAACTGCTCTTGGACGGTTGGGAGAAGTTGCTCTTGGAGGACATTCTGGTACCATTCTTTATTCATGGATGTGTTTTTAGGCAAGACTGTTAGAGAGCCAATTCCCTTGGCTGAGAAGCAACCCCACACATGAATGGTTTCTGGATGCTTTACAGTTGGCATGAGACAAGACTGGTGGTATCGCTCACCTTGTCTTCTCCAAACAAGCTGTTTTCCAGATGTTCCAAACATTCGGAAAGGGGATTCATCAGAGAAAATGACATTACTCCAGTCCTCAGCAGTCCACTCCCTGTACCTTTGGCAGAATATCAGTCTGTCCCTGATGTTTTTTCTGGAGAGAAGTGGCTTCTTTGCTGCCCTCCTTGACACCAGGCCTTGCTCCATGAGTCTCCGCCTCACAGTACGTGCAGATGCACTCACACCTGCCTGCTGCCATTCCTGAGCAAGCTCTGCACTGCTGGTAGCCGATTCCGAAGCTGAAACACTTTTAAGAGACGGTCCTGGCGCTTGCTGGTCTTTCTTGGGTGCCCTGGAGCCTTTTTGGCAACAATGGAACCTCTCTCCTTGAATTCCTTGATGATGCGATAGATTGTTGACTGAGGTGCAATCTTTCTAGCTGCGATACTCTTCCCTGTTAGGCCAGTTTTGTGCAGTGCAATGATGACTTCAGGTGTTTCTTTAGAGATAACCATGGTTAACAGAAGAGAAACAATGATGCCAAGCACCAGCCTCCTTTTAAAGTGTCCAGTGGTGTGTTTCTTACTTAATCATGACAGATTGATCTCCAGCCCTGTCCTCATCAACACCCACACCTGTGTTAATGGAGCAATCACTGAAACGATGTTAGCTGGTCCTTTTAAGGCAGGCCTGCAATGAAGTTGAAATGTGTTTTGGGGGAAAAAGTTCATTTTCTAGGCAACTATTGACTTTGCAATTAATTGCTGTTAAGCTGATCACTCTTTATAACATTCTGGAGTATATGCAAATTGCCATTATGAAACCTGATGCAGTAGACTTCGTAAAAATTAACATTTGTATCATTCGCAAAACTTTTGACCATTACTGTAGATGTACATTCTGGGTGGCAGGTTCATCCATTTTTCATGTAAACCACCCCCTATTTATGAAACATGGCTGGACCATTGTAAACTTGGCACTTCTTCCCCGTATGTTTCACCCATACACCCTAATAGATTGTAAGCTCTCACGAGCAGGGCCCTCACCCTTGGTGTCTCATTGTAAGTACTTTTAATGTGTAATGTCGGTATGTTTACCCTTGAATTTGTAAAGTGCTGCGGAATATGTTGGCGCTATATAAAAAAAGATTATTATTATTATTATTTGGTTGTTATTAATGGTTCAGTGGTGTTTTCTATTCTTATGTATGCAGGATTACATTCTTTAGCAAACCGGATGTTCCACTGCACAGATAGTGTTGCTGGCGGCTGAGACGCATCCCTCTGTTAGGGTTTGTCCAGTGTGCTAGTCAGGTGCGCTTCGGCCTTGTATTGTTACTAGATGCCAGGACACAATCCTCCTTTGTGGGGAGGGAAGGGTGTCCACTGTGCTGGCTAGTGATCTACTCATGTCGTAGCTTCTGGTTTGCGAGGATAGCGGGTCTAGAGCAACAGGATGTGATGACGTTTGGAGGTATTCATAGGAATTTACTCTTATAGGAGGAAAAAAAGCTGTGAGTATGTTATGTTAATTATTTTAAATATGTTAGGCATTTAATGATCTGTTAAGCTAACATTCTTCATGCTTTGACAAAGATCTTCCTGATCGAAATGCATCAGCCATGATCATGCCCTGACTAGAGATGAGCGAACAGTAAAATGTTTGAGTTCAAGTCGAACTTCGAACAGTAATGGTGTGTGGTTTCAATTCGGTTGTGCGGTTCAATTCGAATCCATTAAAGTCAATGGGAGAAGATGTTAGGTTGATTGTTATACTCATACAGGTGAGGAGAAGCTGTAATTACCATTCATAACAGTAAACTGGATATATGGAACAACTTAGTGAAGAAAATTTGGTTCTAAGAGTGACAGAAAAAAATTGAGAGGCTAAAATACTTCATTCCTTTCAATGGCCAACTGAAAAGATGAGGACAGCTTGCAAGCAGGGGCATAGTTATAGGAAGTGCAACGGTAGCATGCAATAATAAGTAATTGGTGGGTGCCCCTTTTGATTTGGCTGTATGGGGCACTTAAACAGTTAATAGATGACTGATGGCAGTTCTGGTAATGGGGGGCCCCATTTCACTTTTTGCACCAGGGTCCAAGAACTTACGCCTCTGCAAGCTGGACTAGATTAGACCATTGGTGGCAGCGAGAACATGCCAATGAGGAACATGGAGGTTCCGGTTCAACAAGATTAGGCAGCAGTACCATTGGTGGCAGAGAAAACATGCCAATGGGGAACATGGAGGTTCAGGATAACAGGACTTAGTACATTTGGTGGTAGTACAGGATGAGGCATTTAAAAAAATAAAGATTTGGTGGGTTACAAGGAGGAGGAGTAAGAGGTGTATGCAGTGAATATGAAGTTCATACAGGTGTATATTTCAAAATAAATTCAGCCATAAGACTTGTAAATCTAGCTGTTGGCATCAGTAGAATACAATTTGTAGAAGCAGCAGGCACAGGTACTACAGACATGAGATGTAGTGTAGTTTAAATGTGTATTTCACATTGTCCAGACAACGTGCTACAGTTTACTAGTCAATGACATGGTCAGAGATCCATGCTTGATTAACTTTTATAAATCGTCAAACTATCCAAATTGTCAGAGGAAAGACGGATATGTTTGTCAGTTATCACCCGCCAGCTGTGCTGAATGTGCGTTCCGAGGTAATGCTGGCTGCTGGGCAGGATAAAACTTCTATCGTGTGTTGAGCAAGCTCAGGCCATTCATCCAGTTTGGACACCCAGAAGTCGAATGGGTCCAGAACAAGTAGAAAAACATCGTCGTTGAGCCGCAGGTAGTCATGGACCATGGTGTTAAGGAAGTCTCTGAGTATCTGAATGCTGCCCTGCCTTGCCACCGTTAGTGAGGTGGTAAACATAGATTGCAAAATGTCACCCAGTAGGGGTCTGCCACACTGCCTGCTGTGGCTACTTGCCATTCTACTTCTGCTGCATTGCTGACGTTGTTCCACCATGACATTAGAATATAAAGACGCAAAAGATCTCTCGAGTTGGTCAATGAGCACAGCCTCAAATTCCTGCATTCTACTGTCAATTTGTGTGGGTGGAAGGAAATGGCTCACTTTTGTCATGTAACGTGGATCAAGAAGGGTGGCCACCCAGTAATCGCTGTTCATTTTTATTGCCTTGATGCATGGATCATGTTGCAGGTAATGTAGCTTCCAAGCACTCATGTGTGAGATGCTGCAGAGATCTCCCAACCTTCTGGGTCGGGGGGAAAAAACGGGATCTTCCTCCTTTTTCTCCTCCTCCTGTAATCTGTGCCCTTCTCTTTGACCACTCCAGGAAAAGCTGACCCAGAGCAAAAGCGGATTGGAACCACTTATACCAAACATGTCAGTAACATTTCGTTACTGACACACAAACTGTCGACTTCCCTTCACCGAGACCAGGCTTCTCGGTCACTATATTTACTATTTTGCTATAGGCAAACTTAAACTCTATCAGTTCTCTATCTGTAAAACACTAAAACGTAACTTTTATTATGTATAACTCTTAACCTCTATACACACTATTTAAAAACCTGATTTCTAACCTCACCATTAACCCTTTTTGCTTCTGAAAGAAGGAATAGCTCCTTTTCTATTATCAAGTCTGGTGGAGCACCACCTATTAACAGGAAAGCCTTATATATACAGCAGTTTACTAGCTCCAGTAAGGGATCCCAAGCCTCCTACTTGGGCAGTCATCCCTAATCTCATGGACACAAAACAAATAAGGCCCCCTTGTGATACCCTCTGCAGCAGGTGACACTTCTAGACAGAGGTGAGAAATCACAATTTAAAACGTCATATCTGACCTCCCCGACATGTTTCGCCAGCTAACCTGGCTTCATCAGGGGTCCGATCACATGTGGTCTAAGCTCACTTCCTTTTATATCATGTTAGGTACACACCCTATTCAGGTGCTCACCAATTAGCCATCAGATCATCCACAAACACCCCCCCCCCCTTCCACTCTCCTGGCAAAATAGTAAATATAGTGATCAAATATCACTCTCTGTTCTCTTGCGAGATTCCCAATTTTTTGGAGATTATGTGACAGGCTTCTCAGTGACACGCATTGCTCCACATACTCCCCAAGGCCGCATAGGAGAGCATTCTAGGAGAAATATATCTTCCCTCAATGATGCCGCCTGTCACTGTCACACAATATATACATATATATATATATATATATATATATATATATATATATATATAAATATTAAAGATGGGCGAATTTCTCAAAAATTCAATTCACCAACTTCGCCGAATTTCGTACCGAATTCCTTTGGGAAGAATCGCGTTAAAAAACATCTATTTCCTGGCTGCAGAGAGCCTGTAGGGTGCTGAAGAACATTGTGCCATGCTTAAATATGCAGAGGGAGCTTGGATTTGTCTTCATACAATGCTGTGTTTTAGTATGATACGCACATGACTGCTGCCGCTCTTAGAATCGCTTCATTCTTCAATTCCCTGGGCACTTACGGGGACAAAACTGACCAAAAAAACTGAAGCGGGAATGTAGTCTGATAAAGTCATGGCATCACCAGCTGGAAAAAAACAAGCTGAGGGCTAAGATCCTGTGATAGCGTCAAAGAACAGAGTAGTAGGTTACTGGAGCCGGCACAGGTCTCAGCACAGTAAGGGGACGTCACAGCAGGGGTCACTACATGAGGCCAGAGCTTTAAACCGTCACAGAATATGACAGAACCTGTTCTGTTAAACGCTGATACATGTAGAGGCCCCCCCGAATGAGTGAAGAGGGTGTCGGCGGTGATTTTGCATTGACGTCTCTGATCATTTTGCCCTTCCTTTCATCTGTCGGTGTCCGCTTTCAATTGGTCAATAATCCATCAGTATTGCTAAGGCCAAAAACAAACAGGAGTTGATCCAAAATAGAGATGACAAGTAAATGGGATATTTGTATGTCTTCTATATTCTGTATCCACTCCTGCATTTGGCTAGACAATCCTGATCCTTCCCATTCCTTCTGACAGGTGAAAAGAATGGGAAAACTAAACATAGTGGCAACGTCATAGAGTGGTGAGGGTGGAAACAGAATTAGGAAACAACAGGGTGTTCCAGTGAGACAGAGGTCACTTGGCAGCAGCATGAGTAGGCCACAGAGTGGCACAATCATAATAATAATAATAATAATAATCTTTATTTATATACACAATGACAAATTATGGGGGTGGCAGCAACATCAGGAGCCCACAAAGTGGCACAATGACAAAATGTGGAGATGATGTCATCAACAGCAGCAGCATGAGGTCAGAAAGTGGCACAATGAGAAATTCTGAAGATGGCAAAAACAGGAGTAGGCCACAGAGTGGCACAATGACAGAGTGTGGAGGTGACGGCAGCAGCAACAGCATGAGGTCAGAGAGTGGCACAATGACAAATTCTGGAGGTGGCACCAACAGGAGTAGGCCACAGAGTGGCACAATGACAGAGTGTGGAGGTGACGGCAGCGGCAACAGCATGAGGTCAGAGAGTGGCACAATGACAAATTCTGGAGGTGGCACCAACAGGAGTAGGCCACAGAGTGGCACAATGACAGAGAGTGGAGGTGACGGCAGCAGCAGCAGCAGCAGCATGAGGTCAGAGAGTGGCACAATGACACAGTGTGGAGGTAACGGCAGCAACAGCAGTAGCATGAGGTCAGAGAGTGGCACAATGGCACAGTGTGAAGGTGACGGCATTATCAGCAGCAGCAGCATGAGGTCAGAGAGCGGCACAATGACACAGTGAGGAGGTCACGGCATCAGCATAAGCAGCAGCAGCTGCAGCAGCATGAGGTCATAGAGTGGCACAATGACAGAGTGTGGAGGTGGGTGGCAATACTGGTCCCTGGTAAAGATGGTGGTAGGCAGATGGAGCTACTGGCAGCAGATGTATGGCATCAGGCGGGTGGCGGAATCAGAATAGTGGCTGAGGCAGGTAGTTTGAATCCAGACTCATTTCTCAAAGTTTTGGTGAGGCATCATGGCTGATGTAATCTGACACCTAAGGCATTGGTGTGTGGAAATCCTGGCCGATCCACTCCTCATTCATCTTGACAAAAGTCACTCGTTCCACATTTCCGGAGGACAAGCGGGTTCTACTTAGCGTAACGATGGCCCCCACCGCACTGAACACCCACTCTGATGCCACACTACTGGCCGGGCAGGACAGCTTCTCCACTGCAAACTCGGCAAGTTGCGGCCACAAATCCAGTTTGGCTGCCCGGTAGTCCAGCGGATCTTTTAACTGGGATGGCAGTGCTGTCCAAGTAGGCCACCACCTGTTGGTTCAGGGTCTGCTCCAGGTCCTGCTGCTGCTGGCAACTGCCCTCCTCACTAGGCGGGTGAAGGAAGCTGCTCATCAGCGACTCCAGACTAAGGTTGCTGCTGATGGAGCTGGTACTGCTACAACCCCCCCACCTTCCCACAGCAGCCACGGCAGTGGTATGTGAGCGCTGAGGAACCCCCCGGTCAGACCTGTCAGAGGATGGACCATGCTGCACATAGGCAGCGGCCAACTGACTACGGAGGATTTCTCTTTAGTATTTGAGTTTGTCCTCCCTCTCAGCAGCTGGAAAAAAGTCCCCCATTTGGACCAGTAGCGAGGGTCCAAGAGGGTGGAGAGCCAGAAGTCATCCCTCTGCCGGTGACTATTCGGCTGTCACTAGCCAGGAAAATCAGCATGCTGCGGGCCGTCTGCTCAAGTGACTCTGAGGGACTCCCTGCCTCCATCTCCACTGTATTCTGCCACGGTGCTTGGGGGTCATCTGCCTCATCTTCCACATCTCCATATACCTCCTCCAGCTGCTCCTGCTCCTCTTCTCCTGTCACCTGGGTAGAAAAACCACTCATTTCACAAGACAATGCTTGTGCTCCAATGTCCTCCTCCTCCTCCTCCTCCACTTCAGCCCCCAACAGACTTATGTGGCTGCGAGATGTAGTCACCACGTCTCCAGTCCCCTGCCCAGACAGATTTTTCAGCATCTGTTCCAGGACATGAAGCAGTGGAATGACGTTATTCATCCCGTAGTCCTGGCGACTGACAAATAACGTCGCCTCCTCAAACGGCCTCAGCAAACGGCAGGTGTCACGCATGAGCTGCCACTGGCTGACATCAAAGTTACACAGGGGAGTACTCCTGTCCGCCTGGATCATCAAAAAATCGTTAATGGCCTTTCTCTGTTCATACAGTCGGTCCAACATATGCAGGCTGGAATTCCAACGGGTGGAAACATCGCATATCAGAGTGTGTTGGGGGAGCTGTTCTGCCGCTGCAACTCGAGGAGGGTGTTCCTGGCTTTGTAGGAATGAATGAAGTGCATGCACAGTTTCCTTGCCTTTTTCAGAATCTTCTGAGGATCGGTGGAAGACTTCAGGAACCTTTTCACAACCAGATTGAACACGTGCGCCATGCAGGGCGCATGGACCATCCCTCCTCGGTGCAGCATGGACACCATGTTCCTCCCATTGTCCGTCACCATGGTTCCGATTTGCAGTTGGCGCAGAGAAAGCCACACATCGATTTCTTGCTGCATGACATGGGGCAGTTCCTCCCCGTGTGACTTCGTTCGCCGAGGCAAGCGAGGTGTAGAACTGCGTGACACTGCTGTGCCCTACACATGTGGTATGATGGAGCAGCACTTGTGGAGGCTGAGATGGTGGTGGGGGTGGAGGAGGAGGAGGCGGACATTGGCGCCAGAGCAGCAGTTTGACAATGTGGAGGAAAAAGCGCCGTCTCCTGTCCAAGTTGTTGGTGTGCCTGGGCCGGAAGCACATTCACCCAGTGGGCCGTAAAGGACATGTACTGGCCCTGACCGTAGTTACAGCTCCACACGTCCGCGCTGCCGTGCACCTTGGAACAAACCGATAAGCTCAAGGACTGGACCACCTTCTGTTCTAGATATTTGTGAAGGGCTGGTACTGCCTTTTTGGAAAATAAATTACAGCTTGGAACTCTCCACCTCAGCTCAGCACAGGCCATTATTTCTCTGAACGATGCAGAGTCCACCATTTGGAAAGGGAGGGACTGCATACCAACAACGGACAGGAGCACAGTCAGCTTCTGCACCTTAGGATGGTTGGACGCATACTGTTGTCTTTTTGCAATCGCCTCGTTGAACAACTGCTGGTGCCATGAGTAACGAGGAGCAGGAGCATCTGAACCGGGAGATGATGGCAAAGAGAAACAGCTCCCTTCTGCAGAGGTGGTGGAGCCTTGACTGGCTGAAATGGCATGCGTGCCACTTTGCGCTGCTGCTGTTGCTGCGGCGGCAGGATGGACCACCACATCTGAGTCACGTTTCTCTCAGGCCACCGGATGGTGACATTGTATGTGTTGACACAGGGCCATGGTGCCAATGTTAGCTGCTTTGCCACGCTTCACTTTCTGCCCACAGATTCTACATATACCCGGCTCCTCCGGTGTCTTAGGAAAAAACTGCCACACCGCCGAGTAGCTGATTTTACCGCCAACGCTCCGCACTGAGTGACTACTACCGCCGCTGCCTCGCTGAGCCCCTGTGCTACTACTTTCTTGGACCTGAAAAGCGGGTTTTCTACCCCATGGCCGTTTGGCTCCCGACCTCGCACTGCTGCTACCCTGCTGACTCACGGCCACACTACCCACTTGCTGGCTGCACTGCTGCCTGATGCGCAAGCTGGCGCCCTCTTCTCCTGACGGGTGCTTGCTTCACCCAGCTCCACATTGCTGTCGGCTACATCATCATCGATTATTGTTGGATCTTCACTGTTTTCCTCTTCAACGGTTTTGGTATGCAGAGGCTGAACCCTCACAAGATGACCTCCCATGCCACTCTCCACATCCATACTTTGCCGCCTACTGCAAGAAGCAGGAGATGTCATCCCCACATCTTCGCTGCCAAGTAGCTGCTGACTGTCCTCAAATTGTTCATCCTCGCTGTACAGTGGCGCTGAGCCCAGACCACATAGTAGATCTCTGGCTGAGGGAACCGGATGGGACAGAGGCGGGTTGAGGTCAGGTGATGGCCGCTGACCCGCTCCCGGGCCATGTCAACTAATGGTTGTGTCTGACGTTCCCATCGACTCTTGGCTGGGGTTGTCAGATGTCATCTTGGAGGAAGTGGATGACCTAGTCAACCAATCAAGAACCCTTGGGTTGCTGGTCAACAAACGGCCGCAAGATGACACCGGCAGTTCTGGCCTCACCGAGTGACCCCTGCTGCGACGTCCCCTTACTGTACTGCGACCTGTGCCTGCTCCAGGAATGTTTGTGCCACTGCCCCTCGCATGTGAAGAGCCTGCCACCTCTCTGTCTGACATACTGTTTGTTCAAAAATTTACAGACTCTGTTTAATGAAGATATCTGTATTTGATAAATACACACCCTGTATTTGACTCCAAATGAACCCACTAATAGGCTTGGGTAACTCTTGAATATAAAGTTTTCTACAGAAATCACCAGGAAAAATTAACTGGTATGTGGCGTGTAAAAACGCTTTGTATTTTTACTGAGTAAGAAAGCAAAAACAGGCTTAAATAACCCTTGGATATAAATTATGCTACAGAAATCACCAGAAAAAATTAACTGGTATGTGGGGTGTAAAAACGCCATGTATTTTACTGATTAAGAAAGCACAGACACGCTTAAATAACCTTTGGATATAAATTATGCTACAGAAATCACCAGGAAAAATTTACTCGTCTTTGGCGTTGAAAAACACCGTTTATTTTACTGACTACAAACAGGCTTAGATATAAATTGCGCTCCACAAATCACCAGGAAAAAATTAACTGGTATGTGGCGTGTAAAAACGCTGTGTATTTTACTGACTACAAAACACAAAAAGGCTTACATAACCCTTGGATATAAATTGCGCTACAGAGATCACCAGGAAAAAATTAACTGGTATGTGGCGTGTAAAAACGTTGTGTATTTTACTGACTACAAAAGCACAAACAGGCTTGGATATTCAATGGTCTCCAGAACTGACCAGATGGCATTAAAAAGTATATGGGGCAGAATTAGACCCACCCTGGACTTGAATTACAATGCCCCACAAAGTGAATCAAAATTATAACGGAAGTGGAGCAGTGTGTAAGGGACCCGTCAGGGGCGCACGAACAGACACAGACAGTGTGAGGCCCTGACACTGGTCCCAACCCCTGTCCCTGCCTTTTGGGGTGCCCGACTCCTTAATAGGTCGGCCCCAACCAGAAGACTGAGCACTATACTGAATAGTGTGAAAACACAAGACGCAGACAAAACAATACAAACACAATATGGGAACGTCAAGCAAGCCAAGTCGGTAACTATCGGGAACGCGGTACAAAGTCAGAAGGCAGAAGAATAAACGTGATCCAAGCAAAGTAAGGTAACCAGGGAGGCACAGAATAGAGTAGGTAAGCAACAGACAGAAAAGGACCAGTATAACCAGCAAAGAGAGGAGACAGAAGAGCCCTTAAATACCTTCCAGGAGAACTAAGGACAAAGGCAATAGGAGGAAGAAACAGAAGACCAGATAGGAAGGTAGAGCTGTCAATCACCAGGATCAAGGAGCCAGGTTAACCCGTGGAGTGCTGGAAGATTCCTGGCCTAGGCGTCGGCCAGGAATCAATCAAGATAGCAGGGAATAAAACCCGGTTCACACTAGTGAACACAAATGTAAACACTACGTCAAACACCACGGCTTACGTCGTAACGGCCGTGGCCGGCGACCAGACCTCACAGCTGGGGTTCTTTCTGGCATGATCATGACACAGTGTCTGATAAAAGCAGTGACAACACCCCTAAAATCGCTGTTAAAAACAAATTTCTTTTGTGTGAGATCTCTGCAGCAGCTGCACCAGCGGCACTACGAGAGCAGTGTGAGGAGCGAGCATGACATCACAGAATCCCGCCGATCTCTGATTGGCTTCATCTCTGCACATGTTATTAAGGGTGTTCCTTTCTTCCTCCCAGAGTTCTTTGCCACATGTAACGCCATGTGCTTGAGGCAATTTTATCAATTAAAAACACACTTCGTTCCCGCGAATTACCCCAAACTTCTATTTTATATATTATATTTCGTGCAGAACCGAAGTTTTCCTGAAATTCTAAACAAGTCTACTTCGTTAGAATCAATTTTGCCCATATATGTGTGGATCACAATAACGCACTGGTATATTTCAACGTTATGTAGACTTAAAATCTGGCAAAATTACACGTTTTGGCGTTGAGTAAGATTTAGCAACAGAGAAAACACTATTTCCTGGATATATATCTGTATGACAATAAAACACAGTATATTTGAAAGGTATTTCACCCCCTAAACTGACAAATCTGCACTGTTCTCCACTCAGTAAAATTTTCACCAACAAAACACTAATTAAAATATATTTATTTTTATAGGAGATTTGGAGACGGTATTTTATAAAATTGTTGAACCCCCAAAAATGCAAAAAAGAGCTTTTATCCAATAATGATAATTTTAACAAACCAACCACTATTTAAAATATAGTACAGAGAGTGAGTTGAAAATGACGTTCAGAAAGCAATACAGTAAAATATACATAACATGGTCATGTGATTTTAGCAGCCAATGAGAGCCCTACACCTCAGCTATGACATTTTTGACACTTTTCTGTGCTCTGCACTGATTGGATGGCCGGCAAAAGTGCAGAAAGGAGCTGAAAACTATTAAAATGGCATGTCTAACGCCCTGACAAACTCGAACATTTACTCGAAAAAACAGCAAAATGTTCGGTTCGAGAAAATCGAGATGTTCGACTCTAACAACTGGTTCAATCATCACTAGCCCTGACCATGTGCTGCTCCACGACTTTTGTCTTTTTGCACATGCAATAAATCGTTGATGATTGTAAGGAGTACAATATGCAGGTCCCCCCATTAGATAGTAGACAGACCCAACCTATTATGTCGGTAGCTCCTCCCATTAGGTAGCTTAGCTCCCCACTAGGTAGATGAGACACATTTAGGTAGGTTGGCAGGCACCCCATTAGACTGATAACTACTCCAATAAGTAGATAAATAGGACTTGCCCAGTAGGTAGATATGTCAGGTTAATGGTTTATAGGAAAACATTAAATCCTGTTCTAGCATCAGACTCTCATTTCTCTTGTTAATCTTTATCAGGTATTATGCTTAATCCACTTTTATTACAGCTCAACTATTTATTATCAACCTTAATCCAGTTTATCAGATATTATTCACAATTGCCTCTGCATCGCTTGTTACTGCTCATACAAGGAAAATGGCCTCCAGGAATTGTCTTCTGGATGATATTGAGATATATCACCGCTTGGAATTGCTGAAAACAAGACGTTAAGCCTCCAAATATTCCCCCATATTGGATGACACATAGGACTTTCCAGAATTGCTATTGCGCATGCCCATAAAGGAAGCTGTTGGGCTGTTAGACTGTTAGGCCGTTAGGCCGTTGAGGGTATCCGGCCCGTTGTTATATGTCCATTTATGTCCATGTGTGGTTTTGACCAGTATCTGCCTATACTAACACATTAATCAATTATAATTTAAAACGTATCATTACGTATCAAACCTATATAAACTTGTGATTTCCTCTAAGTAAACAGAATTTTATGCACAACACAAAAACTGTGTGTGTGTATTTCTTTTCTCTCGGCTGAGACATAAACACCTTGAATTTGGAACAGAGATAGCAACTGGACCAGGAATGGATTAAAGGGGAGAATCCATTTCTCACATTTGGTGCCATGCTCTCTTCAAACCAAGGGGCCCAAGGAGCTCCCCAGGTCGGGCGACCGCTTGCTGACAACCAGACCATCCCGGGGTGTCCGAATCCAGAGCTCGAGCATATCACACCGGTAAGTTGGCTGGTTCATAAATCTGTCACTTATCCAGCTCGGACATTCTGTGGAGAGTCTGTTGTTGGTCGTTGTTTTGCCTTCTCTGTGGGACCTGTACTCCTTGGATGTGGTTGGGTATGCGTATTCCTATATGTATACTGTCTGACGTAGTCTCTTGTTATCTATGTGGGTTTTTGGTATCGGTTTACGTGGTGACTGGATAGATTTTTATCTCTCTTTTTCACTTCTGGGTAGGCGGAACTGGCATTTTTAGGTTAGTTCGGGGGGGAATTTTTAGTTAGGTAAAGACCTCAGTGGCCAGGGTGTCTGTCCAACCTGCTCTAAGTGAGACTAAGGGCCACATGTATGAACGGGCTTTACGCCTGTTTTTCTGGCGTAACCTGCGCCTCACCGGCCCGAATGTTTATTATTTTTTTATTTTCGTTAGCCAAGGATCAATTGTATGGATGTAACAAAAATAAAGAAATAAACATGATTTTATTGAATTAAATTTTTTTTTTCTTTACCCCCATATCATTGATAATTTTATATACACATCGGTACAACTTCTGTAGTCTTATCATTTGATTTCGGTCATGTACAGTTTTATTCCAGATTGCATTAGAAAACCCATAAGAGCGTCTCTCGCTCTCCCATTGGTCCAAATAACCGCGCCTCTTTTAAGTTAAATCACAAACAGAGCTCGCTCTGCATTTCTTTTCTCCATAGAACTCTATGAGAAAGTAGCTTGCGCTCTGATTGGTCGGGATAGCCAAGCCCCCGCTAGCTCAACCAATCAGCTCTTTTCTGTATTTTTACTGTATTTTGAGCTGTCCCGCCTTTGATTTTGATTGGTCTATATTTCTCCATAGGTTAGAATGGGTCCCTGTCGCTCCTATTCTGATTGGTCAATACTCCTCCATAGGTTAGAATGGGCCACTGTCGCTCCTATTCTGATTGGCTGGTTTATGCCGACCAATGAGAAGAGCTTAAACAATTTGAATTACTGTATTTCCCGGCAATTCTCTATATTGCAATTCCCGATGTAGCGCCGGTCTCGGCGACAAACGCGTTGTTAGGGATTTGACTGATTTATTTTTATAGAAGGTTTCAGCTCTTTTACAGAGAATATTTTACACTTAATAAAAATGATTTTTTATCATACTCCATGCCGCACGGCGCTGAGAGCCGAGATTGCATTGCGCCGATCTCTCCATAGACTACAATAGGACAAGTAGCTCGCGCTCTGATTGGCTGGGATAGCCAAGCCCCCGCTAGCTCAACCAATCAGCTCTTTTCTGTATTTTTACTGTATTTTGAACTGTCCAGCCTTTGATTTTGATTGGTCTATATTTCTCCATAGCTTAAAATAGGTCACTGTCGCTCCTATTCTGATTGGCTGGTTTATGCCGACCAATGAGAAGAGCTTAAACAATTTGAATTACTGTATTTCCCGGCAATTCTCTATATCACAATTCCTGCTGTAGCGCCGGTCTCGGCAAAAAATGCGTTGTTAGGGATTTCATTGACTTATGTTTATAGAAGGTTTCAGCTCTTTTGCAGAGAATATTTTACACCTTATAAAAATTATTTTTTTAATCATACTCCATGCCGCACGGCGCTGAGAGCCGAGATTTCATTGCCCCGATCTCTCCATAGAGTACAATGGGAGAAAGTAGCTTGCGCTCTGATTGGCTGGGATAGCCAAGCCCCCGCTAGTTCAACCAATCAGCTCTTTTCTGCATTTTTACTGTATTTTGAACTGTACCGCCTTTGATTTTGATTGGTCCAAACTTCTCCATATGTTATAATGGTTCACTGTTGTTCCTATTCTGATTGTCTGGTTTCTGCCGACCAATGAGAATAGCTTACAGAATTTGAATTACTGTATTTCCCGGCAATTTCAAATATCCAAATTCCCGATATAGCGTTGTTCTGGATTTTTGCACAGTGATTTTATCTATGTATTGTTTTAGTAGGTTTGAGCTCTTTTTCTAATAATGTTTGACTCCTTTATAAAGGCGATTTTTTGATTCATACTCCGCACAGACATCTTTAATGATTTCTCGCTGTTTTCCAGCCTGTCTCGAATCGGAATACATGTTAGGCGCAGTCCCGCACTGTGCCCCACACACTGGCGAGGCGCGGCGGACTTTTCCCCGCATGTATGAGCGCACCTCCTCGGACGGCGAATATTAGGCGCAGCCCCGCACTGCGCCTAAGTCCCCGCACTGCGCCCACACACTGGTATGGTGCGGCGGAATTTACATGGTATGTATGAGCGCACTACCTCGGGCGGCGAATCTTAGGCGCAGCCCCGCAAGGCGCCTAAGTCCCGCACTGCACCTCACACACTGGCGAGGCGCGGTGGACTTTACATAGTATGTATGAGCGCGCCCGAGCGCCGACATAAATCAGGCGCAAATTTCACCGGAAAACTGGCGAAAAGGTGCGCCCCGACGTGGCGAGCTTTATACATGTGGCCCTAAGTGACTAAGTGGACTAAGTGAGACTAAGTGCTAAGTGGAATAAGTGAGACTAAGTGCTAAGTGAGACTAAGTGTCGATCTAGGTGATCCGTAGCCGTAGAGAGAGTGTTAGGTTTTGTTGATTGATGGGGCAGCTCACAGCACACCAGTTCTGCAGTAGTTAGGGCAAGTTAGTTGCGGCTGTTGTCTCGCTGTTATCAGCACACTTGATTTTTACTTACTTCCCCTTTTCGCCATTAGCTGGCATACGTTACGTTCTGTGTGAATACTTCCTATTTTTGAGACGCAGTATCAATTCTAACATAAGTTCCCCTTTTACACAGCCGGTCTGTTGAACCACAGCCTGTCAGCTCAGGATCCTTTGTCTTAAGAGAGAGATTACATCCATCCATATACATCCAGTTCTGATACAAGCCTGATACAGTGATACAGCCGCGTGCGTCTCTTTATATGCACGATAATAGGGAGCCAGTCACCCGTTCCGATTGATTATATCATGATGGCGAGTTTAAAGAATATGTTTAATTCAAAATCCAAACCTGATTTATATTTTTACCCCGCTGGGCTTGTTATGAGACACGAAAAAAAGAAAGATATTAATTACCAAGTTAATGAAAATCTTTAATATGCATCGACAAGGTAGATTACAGGTCTACATGTGGGAAAAGGCCTTAAAGGATTGTAAAGGGGTACTGGAGGATAAAAATCTCTACCCAGCCGCTTTAGCGTGGCACAGAACGGCAGTAGCTATTGCCAAGGAAAATTAAGTTGAAGTAGAATGCAAAGATAAGAAAGGCAATTTGACTAATTACATGTATGCTTTAATGCCTGAACCACCACCCTATGATCCCCAGTGTTGGACATGGCCGC
Organism: Phyllomedusa bahiana; assembly: GCA_025379985.1. Classification (NCBI taxonomy): domain Eukaryota; kingdom Metazoa; phylum Chordata; class Amphibia; order Anura; family Hylidae; genus Phyllomedusa; species Phyllomedusa bahiana. The sequence continues at coordinate 27,990 of JAODAL010031164.1, read as the reverse complement.
TTTGTGGACAGCAAAATCCCCTTACTGCTGCATATTGTGTCAGCTGTGGGAGGGCTTGTCCAACCTCTGTTCCACAATGCATTTACCCTTCTGCTCCAATGCCAGCCCTGCCCGTCTTTTCCGGTTCTTACAAACCCACGTCACCAAGCCCTGCCCTTTCCACCTCCGGTGGCCATCTTGGTGGAGCCCATGGTTCCCCACTTCGTCCTTCCAGCAACCATATTGCTCCTCCCAAGGCTCCTCCATTTCCTACTTCCGGTGGCCATATTGCTAATCCTAACCCATTTATTCAACCAGGAAGTTCCGGGTCACAGGTCACCGGCGGCCATCTTGCTACTAGTGATGACAGTGCTAACATTTCCATCACTCGGCCCATCATTACAAATAACATCCCACTAAGTCAACATTAAGCAATGAGGTTCTTACTCCCACACTGCCTGTCTCACATTCCATCCCACAGCCACTATACCCGCTACTCACCCCTTCGGGAGCCTTTTATGTTCCCTCCTCAGCCGTTGCCCCTATCCTTACTTTGGGCACAGGAGATGATGAGGGCACTGGAAATGATGAGGAGGACAAACTATCAACTGCGGGAGCTCTCGCTGACCCCCTTCTGAAGCAGGACCCTGATATCTCCGTAATCACACACTGCACTCCCGTTTCGGGAAACCTCTTTGACAATCCTTTCACCTGGACTTGTTACCTCTCGATGCACAGTCCTTTTTCTTCCAAGGGATGTTATAACTCCGAGTCGCAAGTCCACAGTACCTATCCTCATCACCCCTCTCTGGGACACAAACACAACCCTCTCTATCCTAGTGGGAAACATCCTTTATCAGGATACCACGGCTATAGTTAATCCTGCAAATGTATATCTGCAACATAATGGTGGACTCGCTAAAGAAATTGCACATGCAGCTGGATTGGAGGTACAGATCCTATGCAATGATTTGATAGCCAGGGGTGATGGAGCACCCTTTCCCGTCTTTATGGCTGTTGTCACTACAGCTGGGAATCTGGACTGTGATTACATTATTCATGCCATTGGTCCAATCTATAATGCTATGTATCATCATGATTGTGTTCGTCTCTTGAAAGAAACTATCCACAATGTTCTCAGTACTGCCCAACATAATAACTTCCCTTCCTTGGCTCTACCCTTAATTTGTGCTGTAATTTTTGAGTTTCCCCTTTCGCATTGTATACATTCCATTCTGTAAGCCTTCCTTGAACACAAACCTTTCCCGCCCATTCATAACATACGGATTGTAGTCCTTACTCGGGAAATGGGAAAATGCCTGAAGAACACTTGGATCAGTCTCACTCAATCCACTCCCTCTTCTAAGGATGTTTCACCCATCCACAGGAATATCTCCCTGCAGGGCCCTATTCAAGACCCTGCTCTGCCATCACCCACTCAGGAACCTCTTCTTCCACCACCATGGGAACTTTATTTGCCGCCAATTGCTCCATCACCCCCTCCTACTCAATCGGAACCACCTCCGCCACCACCACCAACAACAACTCCACCATCACCACCACATCTACCTCTTGCTTCTTCCTCTCTCCCGGTATTACCTGCTCCGTCGCCACCTTCCATGGATCAACCCATTTATGTGCCTTTTACACTTGCGCAGGTCAACAATCTTTTCTCACAGGTACCTGAGCCCGATAAGAACCCAATGGCATTTTATCGTGCCCTCAATCAGATACAGAAGACATATACAGTTAACTGGAAGAACATATAATATGTTGCTAGCATAAAGGATGGTGATACCTTATGTCCTATCATTAAATCAGTTCTACTTGAAGACCAAATTGAGGATACCTCTGCCTACTCATCTGGGGAAGAGTTTTGTCCTCTCCTTCACTCCTGGGCTAAAGAACGTTTAGCTGAATCTTCTGTCATTATCTTCCCATCCACTCAAGGAAACTCTGAAACAGTTAAACAATACTTACACCGAATTACCTCTTTGTTTCAGGATCATGGATTTGACATGAATTGTAAAGCTCACAAGATCCTCTTTGCTACTTCCTTTGTTAAGGGTCTCCTTAAACCCATTTGTGAATATTTTGAAACTACTGGTGCAGAATATGCGGAATTACCCGCGAGTCAACTTCTGTCCATTGCCAAGGCCCAAGGTACTCTTCTGGATGCTCAAGCGACTGCTTCAAAACAATCTAGCAAGATTTCTAAATTGCCGTTCTAGAGGAACTCCCTGGTGATTCAGGCTCACTTCAACCTACTGATACCATCCTCTACAATCAACTGCATCAAGTCTATCCAGGATATTTCCCTACTGCCTCTCCTTTCCAGGGTCCCCCGCCTGGTACACCTGGACGTGCTCAGAGATCCTGCTACTATTGCAAAAGGCCTGGTCATGTCATCAGGGACTGCCGCGCTTAAGCCCAGGATGAAGCCAACCGAGCTCAACACCCACAACAACGCAGAACTCCACTTGGCAAGAACAATCCCTTTGCTGGGCCTCAATTTTCTGGTTCTACTCAAAACCAATATCACTCTAACAATAAATACCACCAGGCCTATCAACAGGATGCTCCTTGGCCTCCTTCTCCTCCTGCTCCACCTCAGAACTCCTACCCTCCTCAACAATAGGATTTCGGTAAGCCTATGTCTACTATTCTTGTTCAATCCGCTGACTCCGCCCCTATCAGTCATTCTGGTCCTGTCTTGACTGTTAATCTACCAATCAATGGACATACCCTTCCTTTCCTAGTAGACACAGGTGAAGCCAGATCTGTTTTGAGGACTTCAGATATTCCATCTGATGTTATTCTTTCTCCTGACTACATCTCATGTGTTGGAGTGGATGGCCAACCCACCCAAACCCGCTTAACTTATTATGTTCCGATTGGACAACAAGGTATCCTTTTCCAACTGCTGGTTTCTCCTACATGTCCTACTAATCTCCTGGGTGCAGACCTTTTACAACAGATGCGGGCTACTATCAGATATGACTCTACTGGGATGTACTTGGATTTTGAGGCTCCTATGTCCAATGAAATTACCTGTATTATTCAAGCACCCATCTCTCCTGATGCTTTCTCAACAGTCATCTATTCCTCATGAGCTTCTAACACAGATCCCTTCTGAAGTCTGGTCCACTGGTCCTGATGATGTTGGTCTTCTTCCAGTCTCTCCTGTCCATGTCTTCCTGAAAGAGGGTGCAACCCCTCCTCGGCTTCCTCAATACCCTTTAAAGTACGGACAAGAACGATCTCTGGAAAAACAAATCAAAGCCTTCTTGGACAATGGGGTGTAAATCCACTGCGTGTCTCCTGCTAATACCCCTCAAGAAGGTGGCTCCAGTTGCTCCTCAAAAGTACTGTCTGGTCCAGGACCTCAGAACAGTCAATGCTGTAACTGTCTTTGAAACTCCTGTGGTTCCCAATAATCATGTTCTTCTCAGTCAAGTCCCCTCTTCTGCAGCCTACTTCACAGTCTATGATCTTTGCAATGCTTTCTTCAGTGTCCCACTGCCACAAAGACAGCCAATACCTATTTGCCTTCACCTTTCATGGTACACAACTAACATGGACAAGAATGCCCCAAGGGGCCCAGAACTCTCCCAACCAATTCACACAAGCTCTGCAAGCCTGTCTCCAATCAAGGGTTTGGAACACTCTGAAGTTCAGATCCTGCAATACGTGGATAATGTGCTTCTTTTGCTAAAGATCTGTCTACCTGCCAGGCAAGCTCTCTAAGTCTTCTTCAACACTTTGCTTCTATCAACTGCAAAGTTTCACGGTCCAAACTCCAATGGTGTTGTGAGAAAGTTGCATATCGCAAGGAAACAAACACCTTACTGATGAGCGCAAGAAAGCTGTAATGGATATCTCTTCAACAACCAATCTTAAACAACTGCAAGGCTTTCTAGGCCTTACCACTTACTGTCGACAATGGATTCCTAATGCTTCCAAATATATGCAAGAGTTGTATGATGCTTTCCAAGACATTTCCACCACTCATAAGCTCTCTCCTGAAGCACAACATTGTTTCCTCATGCTGAAACACCTCATTTTACAAGCCCCTGCTTTGGGTATCACGGATTACTCGCAATTTTTTAGCCTATTTCTTTATGAAGAAAATGGACATGCCTCTGGCACAGAAACATGGAGACCGTATGAGACCTCTTGGCTACTACTCCTGCAAGCTCGATCCTGTTGCACGAACTGCACCTACATGCCTTAGAGCTGTCATTGCTGCACAAGTCCTTATTAACAACACTCAGGACATCATACTAGGCCATCCAGTCACTGGTTTGGCACCTCATGATCTGCAGGGTATTCTTAAACAGTTTCAACAACCTTACCTCAGTAAGCAATGCAACCTCCGCATGCAATGTTCATTACTGATGCCTGACAATGTCACCTTGAAGAGATGTACTACTCTCAATCCAGCCACCCTGGTCCTCTCTTAAGGGGGGAAGATGAAGATCAGACTGTCACAGAAGATGGGGATCACACCGCCACAGATGATCCTCTCCATGACTGCCTTGAATGGAAGCCGAAACATCACATCTTCCTACTGTCTCTGCATCCAAGCTGAAAAACCCAGACTATGTCTTCTATACGGATGGATCCAGATATGCGGATGATCAAGGACGGTTTCATACAGGATTTGCTGTGGTTACCTTGCAAGAAACGGTGACGGCTGCCTCTTTACCTTCAAAGATGTCAGCCCAAGAAGCAGAACTCCGGGCTGTAACAGAAGCTTGCAAGTTGCAAAAGGGAAGATGGGAACATAACACACACTCACCCATGTAACGGAAAGCCCGACTTTGGTCAAAAGGGGGCTCTGTATTTCCAGACGCTAATAAAAATGAAAATAAAAAACCAAGGACTGTTCAGACCTTGATCCCAGCCTCTAATTCCCCACTTGAGTGGCTGTTTGAAGGAAAAGCTCATGGAAAGGGACGAGACAGAAGAAACCAGTGTAACTACGGGGAAATTTTTGGGCAGAAAAATCTGGGGCTTTCTCCCGGGATTCGGGGGAAGCAGATGTGGCGTATATTAGAGGGGGCGAATCTTCAAAACGAAGGGGGAATTCGTTTAGAATTTCAGGAAAACTTCGGTTCGGAAAAAAATCAAACTTTGGGAAATTCGGGTGAACAAGGTGCTTTTGATTATAAAATGGCTGCGGCACATGGCGTACATGGGGCAAGCACTCGGGGAGGAAAAGGGGCATAGCCTGCATGACATGTGCAGGGGTAAACCAATCAGAGACCGGGGGATTTTGATGTCACCCACTATATAATCCGGGCGCGACGCCGGAGCTCCACCCTCTCCTGTGTCACGGGGGAAGGGTGCTCCGCGCTGATACCCTTTACTGAAGTTTTGATTTTTTACGCGATTTTTTGGGTGTCCAGCTTGTCCCCAGAGAGTTCTCTTAATTTCATTTCAATTTTTTTTGGGGTATTGGATCTAAAAATCCGTGTGGCCCCACTGCACGCTAACATTCAATACCAAGGGGGATCTAAGCCATTTCCCCTTTGTTTTCTTTAAAGAAACAGCTTTTTACAATAAAAATCCACTTCTTTTTTGGGGCTGCTAAATTCTATTCCCAAATTTAATCCGGGGGTTAATTAAGCTTTTTTGGGTGGCTGACCCCAAAAAAACCGTTTTTTTCCAACGCCAAAATTATAAATTTTTCCTTAGCCAATTCACAAGAAAGGGTTAAATTTACAACGTATCTTTTGTTGTGTGGCGAAAAAAACCGCAATTGTAACCGTAAAAAGCTACTATTTTGTGCACTCAATTTATTGCGAAAATTTAAATCCAGGGGTTAAAAAAGCATTTTTTTTGCTGTTGTGCTGCCCCCAAAAAACCTTTTTTTAAACGCCAAAATTAACTTTTTCCTGTAGCCTAATTCACAAGCAAAGAAAATTTCAACTGATCTTTGTTGGGTTGGCGTAAAAAAACACGCAATTTGTAACACGCTACAAAGCTACTATTTGTGGGGTAAAATTCTTTGGCGCAATTTACATCCAGGGTTTAATTACGTTTTTTGGGGTTGCTGACCCCTAAAACCGTTTTTTTCTACGCAAAAATATATAATTTTTTCCTGTACCCTAATTCACAAGAAAAGGGTTAATTAAAACTGTATCTCTTGTTGTGGGGTAGAAAACAGAAATTTGGGAACACGCTACAAAGCTACTAGTTTGGGGGGTCAATTCTTTGGCGCAATTTACACCCGGGGGTTATTAAACATTTTTTGTTTGGGTCTGCAAAAATAAACCGTCTTTTTAAACGCCAAAATATACATTTTTCCCTGTAGCCAAAATCAGCCAAAGGTTAATTAAGCCTGTTTTTTCTTTTAATTTAGTAAAACCAAGTGTTTTTTAAAGGCAAATAAAAGTAAATTTTTCCTGGCCATTTGTGGAGCGCAATTTTATCCAAGGTTACCCAAGTTGTTACGGGTTTCATTTGTATCAAAACATGTTATATTTATAATATAAAATATCACATGAAACATGTCTGTACTTTTTGAACAAACAGTATGTCAGACAGAGAGGTGGCAGCTCTGCACCTGGGGTGGCAGTGCACAAACACCCCTGGAACAGGCCCAGGTCGCAGCACACAAGGGAGTCGCAGTGGGGGTCACTCGGTGAGGCCAAACAACTCCCGCTGTATCAGCGGCCGTGTGTTGTTCACAACCCAAGGGTTCGTTGGTTGACTAGGTCATCCTCTTCCCCCCCGATGACATCTGAAACCCCACCCAAAGCGGTGGGGAACCCAGACACAACCATTTTTTGGCAGGGGCCCAGGGGTCAGGGGCCCTCACCTGTCCTCAGCCGCCTTGCCCCATCCGTTCCCCTCACCCCAAGATTACTTTTGGGGTCTGGGCTCAGCACCACTAATAGCGAGATGAACAATTTGGGGGGCAGTCAGCCTATTTGGCAGCGAAAAAAAGGGGCCAATATCGCCTGTTCTTGCAGTAGGGGGCAAATTAGGGGGAGAGTGGCATGGGGGGTCATTTTTGTAAGGGGGTCACCCTCAGCTACCAAGACCGTGATGAGGCCCAATGACGATGAAACACAAATAGTGAAGTAGCCGCCCGCACTTGGGAGCGGTGAGGAAAGGGCTTCATCACGTCAGGAAAGAGGGCGTCAGCTTTGCCGTCAGGCAGCAGCGCACCCCAGCAAGTGGGTGTGGGGCCTGAGTCAGCGGATAGCGCATGTGGGGTCGGGAGCCACGGCCAGGGGGAAAAAACCTTTGCAGGGCCCAAGAAAGTACAGCACGGGGGGCTCACGAGGCAGGGGCGGAGTAGTCACCGTCGGAGCGTTGGCGGTAAAACCCGTACTCGGCGGTGGGGCAGTTTTTTGCTAAGACACCGGAGGAGGGGAATTGGGGTATTGTAGAATTTTGGGGGCTAAAAGAGAAGCGTGGCCGGGGACTAACTTTGGAACCACGGCCCTGCTCAACCAGCAGCTCACCACCCCCGTGGCCTGGGAGAAACGGGGCTCAGAGGGGTGGTCCATCCTGCCCCCCGCCCCCCCCCCCCCCAACAGCAGAAGCCCCAAAGTGGCATGCATGCCATTGCACCGTCAAGGCTCCACCACCTCTCAGAAGGGAGCTTTTTCTCTTTGACATCATCTCCCGGTCCAGATGCCCCTGCCCCGCTATCATGGCGCCAGAGTCCTTCACGAGGCATTGCAAAGAACAACAGTATGCGTCCAACCACCTAAGGTGCAGAGCTGACCGGGCCCCCCCGCCCAAATTTGTTGGTACGCAGTCCCTCCCTTTCCAAAGGGGGACTCGCACCGTTCAGAGAACTAATGGCTTGTGCCGAGCCGAGAGGAGATTTCCCCAAAGCCGTAATTTCTTTTCCAAAAAGGCAGTACCAGCACTTCAAAAATATGTAAACAAAAGGGGGGCCAGTCCTTGAGCTACGTTGTTCCAAGGTCCGCAGCCGGACTTTTGGACTGTAACCAGGGCAGGGCCGACATGTCCTTTAGGGCCCCCACTGGTGAATGTGTTCCACCAAAGGCCACCAACAACTTGGACGGGGAGACCCCGCTTTTCCCCCAACTTTTCAAACTGCTGCCCCTGCGCCAATTCCGCCTCCTCCTCCTCCCCCAAACCACCCCCATTTTCCCCTCCACAAGTACTCCTCCACAACCACATTGAAAGGGGACAGCGGGGTCATGCAGTTCACACCTGGGTTGCCTCGGGGACCCAAGTCACACAGGGGAGGGAAATGCCCGCGCATGCACAAGAAATCGATGTGGGCTTTCCCCCCGCCAAAACTGCAAATCGGAACCATGGTGACGGGCAATGGGGGAACTGGGGCCGCGCTGCGCCCAGGAGGGGTGGGGCCAGGGCCCCCGCGGGCCTGTTCAATCTGGTTTTGGAAAAAAGGGTTCTGAATTTCCCCCGATCTTCAAACATTCGAAAATGGCCAGGAAACTGTGCTGCACTTTTTCCCTTCGTACAAAGCCCAAAAACACCCCTCCTCAGTTACACGGCAGAACGGCCCCCCCCAAACACACCTTTATATCGATGTTTCCAACCGCTAATTCAGCCGCACATGTTTGGGCCGACTGTATGAAAAGAAAGGCCTTAACGATTTTTTTATGATCCAGGCAGGGCAGAATACTCCCCCTTTTAAATTTTGATGCAGCCATGGCAACTCATGCTGGAAACCCCCGCCCTTTTGTTGAGGCCTTCAGGGGCCCCCGTTATTTGTCAGCCCCCCAGATGGGGAGAAAAACATCATTCCCCTGTTCATGTCCTGGGAAAAGATGCGAAAATCGTCTGGGGGGGACTGGGGAGGGGGACTACATTCGTGGGCCACATGAGTCCGGGGGGGGACTGAAAAGGGGGAGGGGGAGGAGGAGAACATTGGGGCAAAGCATTTCTGGTGAAATTGTGGGGTTTTTTTTACCCAGGTGACAAAAGAGGAGGGGGGGACAGTGAGGGGGTGGATGGAGATGAAAGACAGGCAGAGAACCCCCCAAACACCTGGCATAACATGGGAAAAGGAGGCAGGGGGTCCTCGGAGTCATTGTGCAGAGCCCGCCCAAGCTTATTTGCCCGGCTAGTGACAAACCGAATGTCAGCATCCGGGAGGGGGATGACTCTTGCTCTCCACCTATTGGGCCCCACACCCGTCCAAAATGGGGGCCTTTTTTCCCCCTATTGAAGGGGAAACAAACTCAAAAACTAAGGGGAAAATTTTCCCCCGTAATCAGTTGCTGCGCCTATGTTGGGATTTCCCCCCTCCAGGGCTGACCGGGGGGGGGTTTCCTCAGCGTCACGTACTAAGCCGCGGTGTGGGGGAAGAGGGGGGGGGGTAGGACATACCAGTCCATCAGTAGTAACCTAAGTCTGGATCACTGATGAGCACTTCCCCTTTACCCCCAGTGGGAGGCAGTCGCCCGCAGCGCAGCGCACAGGACGGACAGTCCCCTGAACAAATTGTGGCCACTTGGACACACTCTGCCACCCCCGGTTTGAAACCCTGGGCTACGGGCAGCCAAACTTGATGTGTGGCCCCAACTTTCCGAGTTTGCAGTGGGGAAGCTGTCCTGCCGGCCATGTGTGGCTCAGAGGGGGGTTCGTCGGCGGGGCCATTGTTACCCAAGGAAACCCCTTGTCCACGGGGGAAAAGTGGAACATGGGCCCGCAAAATAATCAAGGGGGGATCGCCCGGTTTCCAAAAACACCAATCCTTAGGCGTCAGTCGGGTTAAACTCCCCCCCTCACCACTATTCTGATGCCGCCCCCGCCGATCACACATCTCTGACAGTTTCTCCATCTGCCCACCACATCTTTTCCGGGGGCGGTATTCACCCACCTCAACACTCTGTCATTGTGCCACCTATGACCCCATGCTGCTGCTGCTTTGCTGTTTGGGACATCCACACTTTCATTTTGGCACTGTCTGACCCCAGCTGTTTTTCTTGGCTGCTGCATTTTCCTTCACCTGCATTGTGCACTTTAAACCCCATGCTGCTGCCGCCGTGCCCCCGCTCTCATTTTTTTGTGCCACTCTTGGTTCTTCCTTGTTTTGCCACCTCCCGAATGTCTTTTGCCACTGCTGATCTCAGCTGCGCTGTGTACCCCCACAACTGTGGATTGTGCCACTCTGTGGCCTAATACGTTTTGCCCCTCCCGTATGTCATTGTGCCATCCGACCATGCGCTCTTCGTGACCCCCATGTATCATTGTGCCACTCTGTGGCCCAATACTGTTTAAGCCCCCTCCGTATGCATTTGCCCCTGCCTGATCTCATACTGCTGCCCCCCGTGACCTACGTGTTCATTTTGCCACTCTTGGCCAATACTGTTTTGCCCCCCCCAAATTCATTGTGCCACTGCCTGACCCCCATACGCTGCCCCCCGTGACCTCCACACTGTGTGATTGTGCCCCTCTGTGGGCCCAAAACTGTTTTGCCGCCTCCAAATGTCATTTTGCCACGCCTGATTTTTCATTGCTGCCGCCGTGACCTCCACACTGTGTATTGGCCACTCTGTGGCCCCAATACTGTTTTTTCCCCCCCTCCAAAAGCATTGTTTTCCCCTGCCTATCTCATCTGCTGTTTGTGGACCTCTCACTGTATCTTTTTCCACTCTGTGGCCTAATACTGTTTTGCCCCCTCCAGAATTTCATTGGCCACTGCCCGATCTATGCTGCTCTTCGTGACCTCCACCGGGTTTATTGTGCCATTCTGTGGCTTCTCCCTTTTTTTCCACCTCCAGAATGCTTGTGCCCCTGCCTACCTCATACGCTGCCGCCGTGACCTCCGCTCTCATCATGTGCCCCTGTGGCTTCCTTTGTGTTTTGCCAGCCCAAATGTCATTGTGCCCCTGCCCGACCTCATAGCTGCGTGGGTGCCGCCGGCACCTCCACACTCTGTCACTAATGTTTCCACCTGAACTCCCTTTTTTTTTTCCACTTTCGCGGATGACTTTACAGGTACATTCCCCCTTGAGTTTTTTGGTCATTTTGCCCCCTTAAGTGCCCAGGAAAATTTTTTAGTGAAGCTTTTAAGAGCGGGCGTCATCTAAAACACAACTTGTATGAAGACCAAAAACCCAAACCCCTGCATATTTAAGCATGGGACAATGTTCAACACACCCTGCAGGCCTTGCGCCTGGAAATAGTGCTTTTTTAAAGCGATTCGTGCCGAAGTAATTCGGAACGAAACCCAATTTTTGTCGGGAAAAATTTTGGCGAAGTGACCCAAACGAATTTTTGAGAAATTGCCCCCTTATGTTAAAAGTAATGACAAGAGCAAACAAAAAGAAGAATAAGGGGAGGGAAAAGGAGAATGAAGAGAATATGAAGGAGGGAAAGAAGAAAGAAAGGAAAGAAGATGAAGAAAATAACCAAACACAAGATTAGAGATGGGCAAGCGATTCTAACGAAGTGGAATTCGTTTAGAATTTCAGGAAAACTTCGATTCTGAACGAAGTCGAAGTTTGGGGTGATTTGCGGGAACGAAGCGTGTTTTTAATTGATAAAATGGCTGCGAGCACATGGCATTACATGGGGAAAAGAAGTCTGGGAGGATGAAAGGAGTAGCCTAAATGACATGTGCAGAGATGAAGCCAATCAGAGACCAGCGGGATTCTGTGACGTCACCGCACTATATAGTCCGGACGCGATGCTGGCAGTTCACACGGCTCTCTCTGTGCCGTGTTGTAGCTGCTGCAGCTCCAGTATTAGAGATCTCACACAAAAGAAAGACCTTTTATACAGCGATTTTTTTTTGGGGGGGGCGGTGTCACAGCTTTTCTCAGAGACTGCTTCTCTTACGTTCTAATTTTTATTTTGTGGGGTATTGGAATTGAAGTCCAATTCAGCTGCATATACATTTTAATGCTATCTGCTCAGTTCTGGAGCACATTGAATATCCAAGGGTTATCTAAGCCTGTTTTTGCTCTTGTATTCAGTTAAAGAAACAGCTTTTTTACAATCCAAATACCAGTTAATTTTTGGTTGCTTATGTCTTTTGCGCAATTTATATCCAAGGGCTACTTAAACGTCTTTGTGCTATTGTAGTCAGTAAAAGAAAGTTTTTTTTAAAAACTCCAAAGAACAAATTTTGCCTGTAGCATAAATCATATCCAAAGGTTAATTGAGTTTTTTTCTGCTGTTGTGGTCAGTAAAATACACGTCGTTTTAACAAGCTACATAGCTGGTAATTTTTGGCAGCTCATTTCTTTTGCTCAATTTAGATCCAAGGGTTAATTAAGCGTTTTTCTGCTGTTGTAGTCAGCAAAAGAAACTGTGTTTTTCAACACCAAAGAAGAAATTTTGCCTGTAGCATGATTCATATCAGAAGGTTAATTACACGTTTTGCTGCTGTTGTGGTCAGTAAAATACACTTCGTTTTAACACGCAACAAAGCTGGTAATTTTTGGCAGCTCATTTCTTTTGCGCAATTTAGATCCAAGGGTTAATTAAGCGTTTTTCTGCTGTTGTAGTCAGTAAAAGAAACGGTGTTTTTCAACACCAAAGAAGAAATTTTGCCTGTAGCATAATTCTTATCCAAAGGTTAATTACGCATTTTTCTGCTGTTGTGGTCAGTAAAATACACGTCGTTTTAACACGCTACAAAGCTGGTAATTTTTGGCAGCTCATTTCTTATGCGCAATCTAGATCGAAGGGTTAATTAAGTATTTTTCTGCTGTTGTGGTCACTATCCTATAACCAATATGTCCGGGATATTAAATACTGATAAGTCTGTACCAAAAAGGGTTACCACTAACCTACAGCTAAACCAACAAAAGAGAAACCCATATAAAAATATATCAAAATCTTTATTAATATTACATAATCACAAAAGTAACACCACAAAAAAATACCACAATGTATATATACATACACAAGAAAATGCCTCCACCCAGATAAAATAAAAAAATGTATAAGCACGGAGATCCAGGGTCACATCCAACAAATGTGTAATAGGCATATATGAAAAAACACCCGTCTCCTAATGCATACATAAAAAGAACGACCCACTGGCCCCGTCCCAAAAATATCATACCAAGGAAGAAAGGTCCACAATGAAAAATGATGATGATGCCAGAGGATTGTGACAGCTGGATCTCCGTGCCACCCCGACGCGCGTTTCGCTGAACGCTTTCTCAAGGGGATGGCTCTGAATCAGACAGACTATATATAACACAAAACCGGAAATGAATAGGCCGGACTATGTTAATTAGACTACCAATATAATACCTCAATATACATAAATTATTATCACAAACAATCCTAAGTGATATAATATAATATAAATAATATACCCAAAGTACATGTTAGTACCATGAAGTCACGTTCCTACAAATATATACGGACGCCGTAAAACCGGAACCGGAAATGCGTAGTCTAAACAACCATAGATATCGAGTGGAACGCATGCTGCGCTCCAAATCCGGAACCGGAAATTCGTCATGTGAAACCACATGACTGCCCAGTGGAACGCATCATGCGTTCCACCTCGGAATAACCGGAACCGGAGGCTGCTGGACACATAGTAGATTATTAGCTAGCCGGCCGGCCTGGACATATAACATAAATTCACATGACTCACATAAAAAAGCGTGACAGGTGATGCGTGCAATTGTGAAAACAGACAAACAAACAAAATAAAAAATATACCGTGCGGTGATAGGTGCCACATATATACCTAATTAATAAATGGACTTATTTAGAAAAAATATATATATATATCATAAAAGACTAATATATATAAAATGTACAACAATGTGTATAACCCTTAATATAAATATATAATTAATGAAGTTAACAAAATCCATATACAAAGTAATAAATGAAACATACAATGCAATAAAATAAAATACATAAATATATGAAAAAATATATGATAAAATAAAAATAAAATAAAAAAGTGCAACTACATATAGTGTGTATACATTAAATATAAATTTCTAAATATAGAATTCTGAATGTGTAAAAGTGAATGATACAAAACCATTGGCTGAAAAACCACCCCAATAATATATGATGTGAATAAAAATAATCCAAAATATGTGATAAACATAAAGAAATGAAAAAAATAAAACAATTTAAAAAAAAAAATGTTTTCAAAAGAATCACTTGAAAAAAAAATATATATATAAGAATTTTTTTTTACATGTGTATAAACTGAAGTAAAATTGATGCAATGCATCTCAAAATCTACATGTGATCATTTAATAAAGGACTTTAGACTAATACAATCATTCAATGGAAAAAGAAATTAAAATGGTTAAAAGCCAAAAAATTCCAGAGGGATCTGCTGATTACCACGGTTGGACATGTTATAAGTGGCAATCAGACAACGTATAAAACTAGACATCGGACATCTTCAGTATCATCACAAGTCTCAACAGGCGGAGAGTCGTCTTCATCTCAATTGTATGCAAATAGAGATAACCAGAGGAACTTTAAAAGAAAAGCGAATTATTATAAGAAAACAGGTCAAAACAAGAGAAAGACCACCACGGAGACGAGAAATAGGAGGCACATGGTGGTACATCTTTGAAGGTAATTAATCTCTCAGAGTATTACTTACTCCGGCCTCAAAAGGAAGTTGAAACACGGTTTACTTATTGTCCCATACATCTCATTTTTTGATTCTTTTAATCAGCGATAAAGGATTTACAATTATTTGCACGTAAATTGGTTTTTAAGAAATTACACAACAAACGTGAGGAAAGTAACATGTTTCCAACTTCTGCTGAAAAAGAGGCGGTTTGAGATGCGAACATCATTATTTGGATGAGAATGAATCTATGACTAGGGTAGATATCCTCCCCTCTATTGTTCAATCCTCTAAAAAAATTCCCTCCATTAAACATGTTATCCACACATTGAATTGTTTTGTTAAATTGGTATCATCTGAACTGAAAAAATATGAGCGTGTTAGAGGGAGAGATAATCTAACCAAGGACTAACGTCAGGCATTGAAGGAGTTGAAAGGCATGAAAAACGTGGTGATTAAACCATCTGATAAGGGAGTTAATGTAGTGTTGTGGCCAGTGAAGAGGTATGAACGAGAAGCATACAAACAACTTTAGGGATAAACATTGTTAGAAGAAGTTAACATTTCCAACCAGGAAATAAATTTGAGATGAGTTAAGAACCATACTACTAAACAGTAGATTTGTGTGATAAATAACAACAAATTAAAATATCTGATTACTCCCAATCCACAGACACGGCAATACTGTACTTACACCCCAAAGGTACATAAGAACATTGTTACACCACCAGGACGTCCTATTGTCCAAGTCAGTAATAGCCATCTGTGAGCCATCTGTAAAATTATGAAATTTTATTGCATCCGATAGTTGAGATGTTACCATCTTACATCAAGGACACAAATGATGATGTTACGTAAAGTATGAACATCTACCAAACTTGAACAAGACATGTTTCTTGTTTACATGAGACGTATGAATACTCTATATACGCTTCAATTAGACACTGATTACGGAATTCATGCAACGAAATTTTTTCCTGCAAAAGTCTGACTATGAAATAGAGATTTATGGTAATTTCTTGGGTGGAGCTTCTTGAATTTGCCTGACCCAGCAATTTTTTTCTATTCAAAGATGGCTTAAATTTACAAACAACAGGGACCGTCAATGGTTTTCCCCGCCTTCGCGCCATCTTATGCCATTTGTTTTGGTATTTTGGAGAAAGGGTAAATTTTTGCCCCACAAACCACTGTAACCCCTGATTGATCATATACACTATTGGGGCAGACACATCGATGAAGTTCTATTTATTTGGCAAACATCTATCAATTCTCCTCCTACATGGCTCAATCTGCACCTCCTAGGAGTTTTGATTCGTCAACATTCCATTGACAGTTTTTAAGAATTCGTATGATGTGCTCTACAGTTCAATTTTTGAGAAGAGAGTGGAAAAGAAATGAATCAAAGATTTGAAAGAAAGAGGATACCAGCGAAGAGATATACAACGAGCATATCATCGATCAAAATCAATGTGACAGAAGTAGATCTTTTTAAGATCAGAGACCTGTGAAGGAAGATAATCAGGTAATATTCATTAGCCACTTCTAATCATGGATGGCAAAATGTGGAAGAATTCACTTAAAAAGTCTTGGGACAATTCTAACTAGTGATATGAAACGCTACAGAAATACCTACCTGGGGAACCTGACATCACATCAGGATATCGACTAATCTAAATATAGTTGGTACACGCTAGCAGTCACAAAGATAATCAGTCACAAATGGCATTCTAAAGGCCCTAAATGGGGTTGCAAACCATTGGCAAATTTGATGTCCATGTCCAAACATAATGGCTAATGGATAAAATTTGGACTCCACAAGAACAAGGAGTTTAAGATCACCATACATTACTTGACACACATAGGTGTAATCTATTTTGCCACATCCCCATGTGAAATGATTTTATATAGGTCTCACCTACAAGAGAATTCAAACGTAGAGTTCGGGAACATGTCCTGGGAATCTTGGCAGCAAAAAAGAAGAAGATATATACATGTTTTAAACCTATTCCAAAACATTTTAAATTGGTCCACCAATTGCATGCCACCTTTTGAAAATATGGGGTAATTGATTCGAGCTTTAATTTCCCCACGTGATGTGATTGGAAGAATTATACTGGCCCAAAAAAGAACAAGGTGGATTATACACTTAAATACTATATCTCCTCAGGTCTGAATACTCAATTGAGTTTTGTTCCAATTTCTTAATTAATAAATTAGTTTATTTCTCTTTCTTCATCTAACTGGTTTTAATTGTTTTTAATTTTGTTTTTGTATTTTTCTTTTTAACCTTTTGGTTGTGGTTCCAGTTTTCAGACAATCCTATTTTTAATTATCCCCCCCGCCCCCCTTCTTCCTTCCGGAAATGTATAGGATTGTGAGAGTAGAAATTGAATATATATGTACAAAGGTAATTACTATGGACCCTTACATCACTTAGAGAATAGTATTGTGCATAGGTTTTTTTTCCTATTACTTATTTTTGTTTTTTTATATTTATTATTTATTTTTTCAGGTTATAACACGAATAGGACTAAGCAATTCCATGGATGTAGTTGTAATATATGACATGAAGACTCACGTGTTTGGACTCTGCGTGTTTGTTTCCACATTGTAATCTCAACTATGCGAATAGCTATAATTTTTTAAATCACATTAAAAATTTTATTCAATAACCCCTTTTTTTTTTTCCCTTTCACACGTATTATTCGTATTTGGTTCATGGTTGTTTTATTTTCACACATACAAAAAAATATTTTTTTTTCACTGGGTTTTTGCACAGTAAATGATATTTTATATATATTATACACAATTAAAAAAAATTCTATATATATATATTTTTTTTTTTCAAGTGAATTTCTTTGTGAAAAACATTTTTTTTAAAAAAATTGTTTTATTTTTTCATTTCTTTATGTTTATCACATATTTTGGATTAGTTTCTCACTCAATGGATTTGCATGATTCACCTTTATATATTCAGAATTTCATATTTAGAAATTTATATTAAATTAAACACACATAAGTCTTGCACATTTTTTATTTTATTTTTATTGTATCTATATTTTTTTCAGATATTTATTTATTTTATTTTATTTATTTTATGTTATTATTTATTATTTAGTATAAGGATTTTGTTTACTTATTAATTATATATTTATATTAAGGGTTTATACACAATGTTGTTACATTTTTATACATATCAGTTTTTTATGATATATATTTCTAAATAAGTCCCATATATTAATTAGGTATATAGTGGCACCTATCACCGCACGGTATATTTTTTTATTTTTGTTTATTTTGTTTGGTTTCCACAATTGCACGCATCACCTGTCCACGCTTCTTATATGTGATCATGTGAATTTATGTTATATGTCCAGGCCGGCCGGCTAGCTATAATCTACTACGTGTCCAGCAGCCTCCGGTTCCGTGATTCCGAGGTTGAACCATGATGCGTTCCACTGGGCAGTCAAGTGGTTTCACATGACGAATTTCCGGTTCCGGATTTGGAGCGCAGCATGCGTTCCACTCGATATCTATGGTTGTTAGACTACGCATTTCCGTTCCGGTTTTACGGCGACCGTATAAAATTTGAAGGAACGCTACTTCATTGTACTAACATGTTACTTGGGGTATATTATTTATATTATATTATATCACTTAGGATTGTTTGTGATAATAATTTATGTATATTGAGGGTGTAAATATTGGTAATCAATTTAACATAGTCCCGGCCTATCCATTTCCGGTTTGTGTTATATAAAGCGTCTGTTTGTCTATTCAGACCACCCCTTGAAAAAAGCGTCAGCAAACGCCGCTTCGGGTGGCACGGAGATTGCCACCTGAAACAATTTAGATCCAAGGGTTAAGTAAGTATTTTTCTGCTTTGTGGCAGTAAAATACACGTCGTTTTATACACGCTCATAGCTGTAAATTTTGGCAGCTCATTTCTTTTGCGCATTAGATCCAAGGGTTAATAAAGCGTTTTTCTGCTGTTGTAGCAGTAAAAGAAACGTGTTTTTCAACACCAAAGAAGAAATTTGCCTGTAGCAATAATTCAAATCTGAATGTTAATTAATACACACCCCGGCCCGACTTATTATGTACACCATGCTGTAACGGTTGGACCCCCTTTGCCTTCAGAACTGCCTCAATTCTTCGTGGCCCTAGATTCACAAGGGTGTTGCAAAAACGATGCTCAATTGGTACCAAGGGGCCCAAAGAGTGCCAAGAAAATATTCCCTACACCATGACACCACCATCCACCACCTGAACCGTTGATACAAGCAGGATGGATCCAAGCTTGTCATGTGTTGACGCCAAATTCTGGCCCTACCATCCGAATGTCGCAGCATAAATCGAGACTCATCAGACCAGCAACAGTTTTTTCGCAATATTCCTACTGTCCAATTTCCGATGAGCTTGGGCAAATTGGACCTCATTTCCTGTTCTTAGCTGAAAGGATGGCACCCGTGTGGTCATCTGCTGCTGTAAGCCCACTGCCTCAAAGTTCGCCGTACTGTTCAATCATGAGATGCTCCTTCTGCCTACCTTGGTTTCTAAGGGGGGGGTGGCTATTTTGAGGTCACTGTTTGCCTTTCTTATCAGCTTCGAACCAGTCTGCCCATTCGCCTATGACCTCTGGCAATCAATCAAGGCATTTCCGCCCACAGGAACTGCCGCTCACTTGGATGTTTTTTCTTTTTCGGACCAATTCTCTGTAAACCCTAGAGATGGTTGTGCGTGAAAATCCCAGGAGATCAAGCAGTTTCTGAATACTCAGACCAGTCCCTTCTGCACCAACAACCATGCCACGTCAAAGGCACTCAAATCACCTTCTATCCCCATACTGATGCTCGGTTGAACTGCAAGGAGGATTGTCTTGACCATTCTACAATGCCTAAATGCACTGAGTTGCCGCCATGTGATTGGCTTGATTAGAAATTAAGTGTTAACGAGCAGTTGGACAAGTTGTACCTAATAAGTGGCTGGTGATTGTAGTTTTTTCTGCTGTTTTTTTTTTTTTTTGAGGTCAAGATAAAATACGTGCGTTTTAACACGCTACAAAGCTGTAATTTTTGGCATCTCAATTCATTTGCGCAATTTAATCAAGGGTTTAATTAAGTATTTTTCTTGCTGTTGTAATCAGTAAAATACACGTTCGTTTTAAACACGCTACAAATTTGGTAATTTTTGGCAGCTCATTCTTTTGCGCAATTTAGATCCAAGGGTTTAACTGTTTTCTGCTGTGTTGTCATTAAAATACACTCGTTATTTAACATTACTCATAGCGTGGTCATTTTTGGCAGCTCATTTCTTTTGCGCAAATTAGATCCAAGGGTTAATTAAGTGTTTCTGCTGTTGTAGTCAGTAAATGAAATGGTGTTTTTCAACGCCAAAGAAGAAATTTTCGCTGTAGCATAATACAATCCGACGGTTAATTAAAGGTTATTCTGCTGTTGTGGTCAGAAAAATACACTCTTATTAACACTCTACAAAGCTGGTAATTTTTGGCAGCTCATTTCTTATGCACAATTTAGATCTCAAGGCTTAATTATATTTTTTTCTGCTGTTTAGTCAGTAAATACGTGTCCGTTTAACACCTACATAGCTGGTAATTTTTGCAGCTCATTTTCTCTGCGCAATTTAATCCAAGGGGTAATTAAGCATTGTCTGCTGTTGTGGGTCATAAAATACCCGTCGTTTTAACACGCTACATAGCTGGTAATTTTGGCAGCTCATTTCTTTTGCGCAATTTAGATCAAGGGTTTAATTACCTGTTTTTTCTGCTGTTGTGGTCAGTAAATACACGTACGTTTAAACACCTACATAGCTTGTAATTTTTTGGCAGCACATTTCTTTTGCGCAATTTACATCCAAGGGTTAATAAAGCGTTTTTCTGCTGTTTTTTCAGTAAAAGAAACGGTTTTTTTCAATGCCAAAGAAAAAATTTTCCCTGTAGCAAATTCATGTTGAAGGTTACTTAAGCCTGTTTGTTTTTTTTCTATTCTTTTAAAATTTCACGGGTTTTTTTTAAAAGGGCCTTTACAATTTAAATTTTTTCCCCGGGCCCCAATTTTTTGGGAGCGCTTTTTTTTACCCCCAAGGGTTATCCAATTTTTGTTAGTGGGTTTCCCATTTGGAGTCTTTTTCGGGTGTGTTTTTTATCTTTTAAAACATATATTTTCCCTTTAAAACAGAGTCGGGTACATTTTAGAAAAAAAACAAGTATTTCAGAAGAGGGTGGAAAGGCTTTTCCAGGAGGTGGCGTGGCAAAAAACATTCCTGGAGCACCCCCACGGGGTTCCGCACCCCAAAAGGGAAAAGGGGGGAACGTTCACAGCAGTGGTCCCCTGGTGAGGCCAGAACTCCCCGGGTTTTATTTTTGCGGTCCGTGTTTTTGCCCCAGAAAACCAAAGGGTTTCTTGTTTTGGGGTTAAATTAGGTCTTCCACTTTCTCCCAGATACATCTGACAACCAGCCAAGGCCCGGTTTTGGGGAAAGGGTCAGACAAAAACCCTTATTTTGGCAGGGCCGGGGGGGTCAGCGGCCCTCACCTGCCCTAAACCCCGCCTCTGCCCCTTCCGGTTCCCTCACCCAGGATTTTCTTTTGGGGTTTATGGGCTCAAGCCCCACTATAAGCGAGGATAAACCCAATTTGGGGGGGACATTTAAAGCAGCTATTGGCAGAAAAAGAAAGGGGGCCAAATTATCCCTGCTTCTTGCATTTTGGCGGAAAAAGTATAGATGGGGAAAGAAGGGGGCATGGGAGGTCTGTTTTTGGGGGGGTTAGCCTCTGCATCCCCAAGGGGCCCCGGTGATGGGGGCCCAGCAGTGAAAAAATCAAACAATAACGTTGATAAATGTAGCTGACTGCACTTGGGAGCCGGGTAAAACCCAAGGGCTTCTTCATCGTCCAGGAGAAGAGGGGTCAGCTTGCACTTAAAGGCGGGGGCCGCAGTCGCAAGTGGGTATTGGGGCCGTGAGTCGCAGGGGAAAGAAAGCATTGCGTGGTCGGGAAAAAAGGGGGGCCGGGGGGTTAAAAAACCCGCTTCGCAGGTTCCAAGGGAAAGTAGCGGGGGGGCCCTCAGTGAGGCACACCCGGTAGTGTCATCAGTGCAGAGTTTTTGGGGGGGGTTTTTAAAATCAGTTTACTCAGCGATGTGGCAGTTTTTTTGTTTAAAACCCCGGAGGCCCCCCCCCCAAATTATGTGTTTTTGTAGAATCTGTTGGCAGAAAGTGTTTGCTTGGGGCCGGGAAAGCAAACCATTGGAAAACGGCTTTTGCATCAAAAAATCTGGTTCACCATCCGGGGGCGGGGAAAAAACTTTGGCCCAGACGGGTGGTCCTTTCCTGCCATCCCGGGGACCCAGAAAGGCCCCCCCATGGACCGTTTTTGCCTTTTGCAGCCTGTAAAGGGTTTCCTCACCTCTGCAGAAGGGAGTGTTTCTCTTTCCCTATCTCCCGGCCCCGGGAATCTCCTGCCCCTCCCATACTCATGGTGCCAGCGTCTTTTAAAAACGAGGCGATTGCAAAGAGAAAAACCCATATGCGTCCCAACCCCATCCTAAAGGGGGCAGAAGCTGCCCCGTGCTTTTTTCCCCAAGTTGTTGGAAATGCCAGCCCTTTTTTTTAACCAAAGGGTGGACCTGCACCGTTCAGAAAATTTAATGGTTTTGTCCCGAGCTAGGTGAAGTGTTCCAAGCCTAATTTCTTTTCCAAAAAGGGGACCAGCCCTTCAAAAAATGTAGAAAAAAGGTGGGCCAGTCCTTGGCTTATCGTTTTGTTCCAAGGGTGCAGGAGAGGGGATTTGGGCGAAAACTATGGTCGGGGCCTATATGTCCTTTTAGGGCCCAAACGGGGTTAATGTGCTTCGCCCAGCCACCCAACAACTTGGACGGAGACGCCGCTTTCTCCTTACATTGAAAAAATGCTGTGCCAATGTCCGCCCCCCCTTCACCCACCCCATTCCCCTCCCCAATACTGCTCCATCTTACCACATTGTAGGGCACACGGTGCACGCATTCTACACGGCTTCCCTGGCGAAAAAAGTCACACAGGGGGGAAATGCTCCTCGTCATGCACAAAAAAAAAAATCGATTGTGGCTTTCCCCCGCGGCAACTAAAAATCGGAACCAGGGTGACGGAAAATGGGGGGAAACATGGGGCCCGCTGCACCAAGGAAGATGGTCCATGCGCCCGCATGGAAACCTTGTTCAATCTGGTTGTAAA
Organism: Phyllomedusa bahiana; assembly: GCA_025379985.1. Taxonomy (NCBI): domain Eukaryota; kingdom Metazoa; phylum Chordata; class Amphibia; order Anura; family Hylidae; genus Phyllomedusa; species Phyllomedusa bahiana. The sequence goes on along the minus strand of JAODAL010031164.1, from coordinate 5,243 downwards.
AAGGGTTCCTGAAGTCTTCAGATTCTGAAGATTCTGAAAATGGCCAGGCAACTGCATGCACTTCATCCATTCCTAAAAAGCCAGGAACACCCTCCTCGAGTTGCAGCGGCAGAACGGCCTCCCCCAACCACGCTGATATGCAATGTTTCCACCCATTGGAATTCCAGCCTGCACATGTTGGACCCACTTATGAACAGAGAAAGGCCATTAAACAATTTTTTTGATGACCCAGGCGGACAGGAGTACTCCCCTGTGTAACTTTGATGTCAGCCAGTGGCAGCTCATGCGGACACCTGCCCTTTGCTGAGCCCATTTGAGGAGACCACATTATTTGTCAGTCGCCAGACTACGGGTTTGAATAACGTCATTCCACTGCTTCATGTCCTGGAACAGATGCTGAAAATCCGTCTGGGCAGGGACTGGAGACGGCGACTACATCTCGCGGCCACATGGTCCGGTGGGGACTGAACTGGAGGAGGAGGATTAGAGGACATTGGAGCAGAAGCATTGTCGGGTGAAATGAGTGGATTCTACCAGGTGACAAGAGAGGGGGGAGCGAGCAACTGGAGGAGGTAGATGGAGATGAGGAAGTATGAGGCAGATGACCCGCAAGCACCGTGGCAGTATACAGGGGAGATGGGGCAGGGACCCCTCAGAGTCACTTGTGCAGATGGCCCCAGCATGCTTATTTGCCTGGCTAGTGACATCAGTATAGTCAGCATCGGGCAGAGGATGACTTCTGGCTCTCCACCCTATTGGCCCTCGCTACTGGTCCAAAATGGGAACGTTTTTCCCAGCTAAATTGGGGGGAGGACAAACTCAAATACTATAGGGAAATCCACCTCTAAGTTTGGGCCCCTGCTATGTGCGGCATCGTCCCTCCTCTGACAGGGCTGACCGGGGGGGTTTTCATGCTCATGTACTACTGCCGCGGCTGCCGGGGGAAGGTGGGGGGGTGGGAGCAGTACCAGCTCCATCAGTCACTTGTGCAGATGGCCCGCAGCATGCTGATTTGCCTGGCTAATGACAGCCGAATAGTCACCATCCGGCAGAGGGATGACTTCTGGCTCTCCACCCTATTGGAACCTCGCTACCGGTCCAAAATGGGAGCCTTTTTCCCAGCTACTGAGAGGGAGGACAAAATTAAATACTATAGAGAAAAACCCCCCGTAGTCAGTTGGGCCGCTGCCTATGTGGGGCATCGCCCTCCTCTGACAGGTCTGACCGGGGTTCCTCAGCGCTCACGCACTACTGCCGTGGCTGCTGTGGGAAGGTGGGGGGGTAGGAGCAGAACCAGCGCCATCAGCAGCAACCTAAGTCTGGAGTCACTGATGAGCAGCTTCATTCACCCGCCTAGTGAGGAGGGCAGTCGCCAGCAGCAGCAGGACCTGGAGCAGACCCTGAACCAACGGTTGGTGGCCTACTTGGACAGCACTCTGCCACCCCAGTTAGAAGATCCACTGGACTACTGGGTAGCCAAACTGGATGTGTGGCCGCAACTTTCCGAGTTTGCAGTAGAAGCGTCCTCCCGGCCAGTAGTGTGGCAAACAGAGCAAGTGTTCAGTGCGGCGGGGCCATCTTACCCCAAGGAGAACCCGCTTGTCCACGGAAAAATGTGGAACGACTGACCTTTGTCAAGATGAATGAGGGCGTGGATCGCCAGGATTTCCACACCCAATGCCTTAGGCGTCAGATTACATCAGCCATAATGCCTCACCAAAACTTTGAGAAATGAGTCTGGCTTCAAACTACCTGCCTCAGCCACTATTCTGATGCCACAACCCGCCTGATGCCACACATCTGCTGCCAGGTGCTCCATCGCCTACAAACCATCTTTCCAGGGACTTGTATTGCCACCCACCTCCACACTCTGTCATTGCCACTCTATGACCTCATGCTGCTGCTTCTGTTGCTGGTGCCGTGACCTCCTCACTGTGTCATTGTGCAACTCTCTAACTTCATGCTGCTGTTGTTGCTGCTGTGGTCACCTCCACACCCTGTCATTGTGCCACTATCTGCCCTCATGCTGCTGCTGATGCTGCTGCCGTGACCTCCACACTGTGTTATTGTGCCACTCACTGACCTCAATACTGTTGCTGCTTCCGTCACCTCCACTCTCTGTCATTGTGCCACTCTGTGGTATACTCCTGTTTTTGCCACCTCCAGAATGTCATTGTGCGACTGTCGGACCTCATGCTGCTGCTGTGGCTGCTGCCGGACCTACACCCCTCCCGGGCATTGTGCCACTCGTGGCCTACTCCTGTTTTTGCCACCTCCAGAATGTCATTGTGCCACTGTCTGAAACCCCATGCTGCTGCTTTGGCTGCTTCCGACACCTACACACTCTGTCATTGTGCCACTCTGTGGCCTACTCCTGTTTTTGCCACCTCCAGAATGTAATTGTGCCACTGTCTGACCTGACCTCATGCTGCTGCTGTGGCTGCTGCTGTGACCTACATACTCTGTCATTGTGCCACTCTGTGGCCTACTCCTGTTTGTGCCACCTCCACACTCTGTCATTGTGCCACTCTGTGGCCTACTCCTGTTTTTGCCACCTCCAGAATGTCATTGTGCCACCGTCTGACCTCATGCTGCTGCTGTGGCTTCTGCCGTGACCTACACACTCTCTCATTGTGACACACTCTGCCCTCATGATGCTGCTGTTGCTCCTGCCGTGACCTCCACACTCTGTCATTGTGCCACTCTCTGTCCTACTACTGTTTTTGCTACCTACAGAATGTCGTTGTGCCACTGTCTGACCTCATGCTGCTGCTGTGGATCCTGCCATGACCTCCACACTCTGTCATTGTGCCACTCTGTGGCCTACTACTGTTTTTGCCACGTCCAGAATGTCGTTGTGCCACTGTCTGACCTCATGCTGCTGCTGTGGCTTCTGCCGTGACCTACACACTCTGTCCATTGTGCCACTCTGGCCTACTCCTGTTTTGGGGCCACCTCCAGAATTTTAAAAACTTTGAGACTCTCGGGTTCATATATTTTGATCAAAAGATGTTTTAAACTGCCCACACTTTCAACGTGATCTCAAAATCGGGCAGTCCTATCCTATCTTTACCTCTCAATCGAGCCAATCAGGCCTCTCGCTGGGTCAACCGACCTCCATTATTCAGAGAGAAAAAATAAAAAACACCCAACCTGCAAGCTGCCCTTCTTGTGACAGTCTGTGAGAGTGGGCGGGGACAGAAAACCAAAATGGAAGCACCCCTTCCTTCCCATATAGGTTAAAATCAATGTACACCAAGTATAACGTATGTTTCTGCACACAAAAATTTTTCTGAAAAAACTTTGCAAACCTGGGTCCCCACTGGCAGGGCTGCGGCACCATGTAATATACATTTTACGCACACAGACCGCCGCCACCCAAAATTTTCCAAAAAGGGCAATACATAGGGAAATCCTAAAAAACATTTATGCTATCTTCAACATGAAAAACTTTGAGCTCTCGGTTCACATTTTTTGAAAAAACTTAATTTTTTAAGCTGCCCCGGGACTTTCACTGATCTCAAAATCGGGCGTCCATCCTATCTTTACCTCTAAATCGACCCTCCCCCTCTGCTGGGTCACCACCTCCCTTTTCAGAGAGAAAAAATAAAAAAAAAACCCCAAACCCGCAAACTGCCCTTTTTATGACAGCCCGTGAGAGTGGCGGGGGGCGAAAACCCAAAAAGGAAACACCCCTTCCTTCCCATTAGGTTAAAATCAATTAACCAAGTATAACGTATGTTTCTCTCTGAAAAATGGAGGTCTTTTTACCCCACGAAGGCCTATTGGGTCGATTGAAATTTAAAGATAGGATAGGACTTGCCCCGTTTTGAGACAGTTGAAATTCGGGGCCCTAAACACTTTGTCAAAAAATTTGGGACCAGAGTTGTTTTTTTTATTATGAAGATAGATAAATGCTTCTTTTGGGATTTCCTATGTATTGCCCTTTTTGCAAAAAATGTGCCGCGGGGGCGGGCCCGTGTGCTACTGTATAATTTTTGGGCCGGGGGGCCCCCCGCCTTGGGCCCCAGGTTTGCAAACGTTTTTTTCAGAAATGTTTTTGTGTCAAAAACATACGATACTTGGTGTACATTTATTTTAACCTATATGGGGAAAGGGAAAGGGTTCTTCCATTTTTTTTTCTGCCCCACCCACTCTCCAGGGCTTTTCATAAGAAGGGGAGCTTGCAGGGTTTGGGTTTTTTATTTTTTTTTCTGAATAAATAGGTCGGTTGACCCCCAGCGGAGGCCCATTGGCTCGATTGAGAGGTAAAAAAAGGTAGACGCCCCTTTGGAGTCACCCTTTTTAAAATCGTGGGCAGCTTTAAAAATCTTTTTATCAAAATATTTTTGAACCGAGAGTCTAAAGTTTTTTTTTTTGTATGATAATCATAAACTTCTTTAAAGGGAACCACGAGTTTTATTGCCCTTTTTGCAGAAATGTGCCGCTGGCGGCGGCTGTGTGCGTACATGTATAATTACATTGTCCGCAGCCCTCCAGGGCACCCCTTTTCATCTTTTTTTTAGAAATGTTTTTGTGTCGAAAAAAATCTTTTTACTTGGTTACCCTTGTTTTTTAAACCATATGGGAAGGACGGGGGGCTTCCCTTTTGGGGTTTTTCCCCCCGCCCGCCCCCTCTCACGGCTGTCATAAGAAGGGCACTTGCAGGTTGGGGTGTTTTTTTTTTTTTTCTCTCTGAATAATGGGGTCGGTTTTACCCAGCGAGAGGCCTGATTGGTCGATTTAGAGGTAAAAATAGGAAGGACTGCCCGATTTTGGATCCTGTTGAAATCCAGTTAAACTTTTAATCAAAACCTGGGGACGCTTGCCCCTCCGTATGAGTGTGGGGCCAATTGACCCTTGGAAAAAAGGTGGTTAACGCTCCTTTACACCCAGGGGCCCTTATTTGGATTCTTTTTCCATTTTACTCACTGCTGGAGGAAATGGTCCTGTACTTTTTTCTCTGTCTGTGCTCCATCTCCATTCCTCTGATAACCTACATCTGGTCAAGTTTTCCTGTACCTCCCTTGTACAATTAAGGGAATTTTTTTTCACTATTTTGTACATGCGTTTTTTTTACTTTAATTCGAAAAAAAACATTTTTAAAAAACGGTTGGGGTCCCCCCTGCTTTGTTTTCTTTTTTTAATTGTATTAAATGGGTTTTTTCTCATAAAGGGGTGTAGCTTTGTTAAAGATCTTGCAAAAACAAAACATTTTGCAATATGTTATTAAAAAGTGCCTA
>JAODAL010031163.1:0-48832 GCA_025379985.1 Phyllomedusa bahiana | reverse complement strand
TTTTTTTAATCTGTGGGTCATGCAGGTTTTTAGGGTCTTTGCTGCGTTCCTGGACAGGGATATTCAATGTCCAGTTCAAGTAAATGATGGTTAAAATAATTCTGCTTTGGCACTTTTTAATTTGTGGGTCATGCAAGTTTAAGGGTCATGCTGTGTACAAGACGGGATAGTGAATGGTGTGTGACTTTTTTTCTGTGGCTTTTATACCCTAAGTGTTGTGCTAGATGTGCAGGTATCCTTTTGACTGTTGTGGCTGTTAATTCCGCTTCTCCACCCCTGTTTGGGTGTAAGAATGAAGGTGTTGTTGCTCTCATAGACTTTAAGGGTCAGCGGAGATGATTCGATTTATCGACTATCGAAAAACCTTATCGAGGGGTGGCCGGACTATCGACTATCGCCCGATGTCGATAGCCAACGTAATCGCTCAACACTATTCAACACCCTTCATGGATCTCAGATAGGGGTGTATTGTGCATTTTGGGTGCACTGGTGTTCGATCGTTTTTTTTAGCATTGGGCCATGAAAATGGGGGGAAATACGCAGTTCCACCATTGTTTTTTGGGCTTTAATTTTACAGCGTTCGCCGTGCACTGTAAATGATGTGAAAACTTTACTATGGGGGTCGGTACAATTGCAATGGTATAAATTTTATAGTTTTTTATGTTTTATACTTTTACACAATAGAAATGGGTCTATAAAAAATTGCGTTTTTATGTTGTCCTATTCTGACAGTCTTAACTTTTTATTTTGCTGTGTGAAGAGCTATGTAGGCCTTGTTTTTTGCGGGTGAATTGATGCTTTTAGTGGTACCATTATGGGGTGCTTTCAACACTTTGTTTCACTTTTTATTAAGGTTTTTGTGAGGCGTTTTGAACAAATACAGCAATCCTGGTAGTGTTTTTTATTTTTATTTTTTTATAGCGGTCACTCTGCATTAGATATGACATGCTAGTTTATCCCGCAGGTTGTTACGATTACAGCAATACCCAATTTGTTATTTTTTTATTTTTTACTGCTTTTATACAATAAAAACACTTTTATTCAAACAAGAAAACACATTTTTGCATTGCCATTGTCTGAGAGCCATAACTTTTTATTTTTTTTGTGTATGGAGCTGTATACAGGTTTTTTTTGCGGGAAGAGTTGACGTTTTTATTGGTATTTATTTTTGGGGGACAAGACTTTTTGATCAGTTTTAAATCCGTTTTTTGGAAGGCAGAGTGAAGAAAATACTTTCAATCCTAGTAAGGGTTTTTTTTTTTTATTTTTAACAGCGCTCACTGTGCAGTATCCGTAATAAGTTAGCTTTTACTCTGTGGGTCGTACGATTATGGCGATACCAATTTATATAGTTTTTTTATGTTGAAGCACTTTAAAAAAAAAAGTGTATTTAGTGTGTTTAAAAAAATATTTATGCATCGCTGTCTTCTGAGAGAAATAACTTTTTTATTTTTCGTTACAGAGCTGTGTTAGGACTTTTTTTTTGCGGGGTGAACTGACGTTTTAATTTGGGACAACATTGGGTTTATAGGGGTTTATGATCACTTTTATTCCCTTTTATGTGCTGCGGGATGAACAAAAATCTTAAATTTGTTATTTTTTTTTTGTTTTTTTTTTTTACGGCATTCACCGTGTGGGTAAATTAACATGACAGATTTATAGGGTAGGTCATTACACACACGGTGAAAACAAATATGTGTACTTTATTTATTGTTGATCTTTTTTGGGGCGATTGGCGTTTGTAAAGGGAAAAGGGCGGTGTACGTGTTTTTATTTTATTTTCAGTTTATGTTATACATGTTTTTTCACTTTTTTAAAAAATTTTTACTTTTTCACTTTTTTTTTTTACTTTTCCCCATAGGGGATTTGAATGAGAGATCTTTAGATCTTTAGATCTCTCATTCAATAGGAATCAGTACATAGCTTGTTGCTGTGCACTGGTTCCTATGACAACTGTCAGTTACGATGCCGGGACATGCCCACAGGGCACGGCCGGGCATCGTGACGTCACAGACAACCCGGAAGGCAATCTATGCCTTCCGTGCTGTCTGTCAGAAGGCAGGAGCTGCACGGATCGCCCGATCCGTGCAGCTCCTGCCTCCGACAGAGGCGCAGGAGGAGCGATGTCCTCCTGCGTCTCTCTTAGTTATTGCAACCCGCTGGTCGCGATAATTAAGGGGTTAACCCCCCCCCCGGAGTGATCGCGGGTCGGGGCCGACGCTGCAGGGTGTCAGCTGTATATTACAGCTGACACCCTGCGCCGATCGCGCGAACTCTGCTTTAGAGTTCGCGCGATCTTCAGGACGTATGCATACGTCCAGGTGTGGAAACCCCCAAATGACCTGGACGTATGCATACGTCCAAGGTCGTGAAGGGGTTAATAATGTACGATCTGACAGTATGTATGAAAGTGTCTCACAACAGTTTATAAACGTGTCCCATCCCACACCAAAAGTCTCAGACATGTCACTTTAAAACTGGTATTAATTTGTACAACAGTTTAGCACCAAATTTAGGCGCATTTAAGGCGCATTGTATGATTCTGGAGCGACACACGCTGCATCTTTACCGCATTCAGAAGTGTTGTGACTGGCACAGATTGCATCAAGTTTTGGTGTACGACAGTTCAAAAATCTACAAAAAAGGGTGACAATAGTTTGTTTGGCTCAAAGCACAGCAAAAAAAATGGCACAGTCCCGTTCATACATGTCACCCCAAGTGCAGTATTTACTTTTGTCTGTGGCCCCCTATTAGAGCAGTATACAGCAAACGGAATATATAGTTCTTCTGATCCTTCCACTCACTAAAAAGATGCTTTTATAGCCTTCGCCCTACCTTACAACCCCCCACACCCCCATCTCTACAACCCTGAACCTAATGCAGATAAACAGTTGTACATTTTAAAGTAAATTCAAGTAGATGTGTGGCTCCATTAAGCAGCTTCCCAAAGCTAGAATGATAAAGACTACTGATGTATCACACTTTGTTCCATATTGAAGATTTGCTGGTGTTTGCCTGTAACACCATCAAGATGTTGCAAATAGATTTTATCCACTGGGAAATCTTCCACAGAGGCAATGAACAAAAGCGATGTGCCAAGGTGAATGGTGGCATTTAGAAACCTCTGCTTAAACTTGCAACAAAAAGCTAATTATGCCTTGCGAGGAAGCAGACAGGGAGTTCAGCTTGCACAAACTGCTGGGATCCTGTAGGTCAATAATTACATGGGTATGACGCACACAACTGAACTAAAGCTACGGAGCTCACAGCTAGTCTGCTTTAATCAGAATGGCATTGCCTGTCCAGGAACTAAGGGCACTGGGGATCTAAAGTCTTACCCTCCAGTCGTCTTATATACCTATCTTATTACTGCAGACTGAAGGAATATGTGGAAATGGATAAAAAGAAGTACACAAGAGAAAATTAAGGCAGTTTAGAAAGCCTATGGCTTATTTGACATTTTTTTTCTCTTCTGGAACGATCCTTTTAATCATACATCCATCACTCCATGCTACAGCCGTCTTAGCCGGCAGCTATGCTCCTCTTCTCAAAGTTTCATCTAAATTTATCCAGTAAGTCTTCTTTTAAATCTCAGATCAAGCCTTGCTCTTCACATATAAATTATCCTTATTTTCGCATCAGCTATGTCTTGTACTGAAGCCAGCCTGCAACCACCCATCATCTTGATATATGCTGGTATGTTTGTATCCAAAGGGTAAATCTTCCAGTCTTCAGCCTTGCATTGTCATTTATCTGGATGTCTAAAAAGGTTTGTGAGTTAAATTCCTACTACAATTCCAATAATCTGATGACAAATAAGAGACATCTGAATGTAATGTCATGTATGGACTTAACCACAGTTCTGTTTGTATTCTTCAAATACTAGATAATAAAAGCAACAAATAACAGCAAGAGGTGGCGTTAATTAGCAAGAAAAGACAACATTAAAAAAATGGTAAAATCACTGAAGTTCTCCAGTGTATAGATAACTACATAACACAGGCTACAATCTTTATGTGGCACACAATGGGGCTGTAGTAAGTCATAGAGTGAGATAATCCAGATTTACAAATACAGAAACACAGCAGATCGATTTAGCGTATTCATGATAAGATCAAAACAAGATCAAATCCAATTACACACACCGAAAAGTTTTATCACAAATTCAATAAAACTCCCCCTGAAAGCTGAGGGTCAGTGGATCAGAATTGATGCAATGTAACAGTGTTACAATTGATCCTTATGAACTAGGATGTTATTAATCCAGAGTCTTCATTAAAGGTGTGTTCCGTGACTAAAAAACGCATGTTAGTGCATCAGGGCATAACAAAAATTGGAAGGAAAAAAAATCTTGTAAACCAGTGAAATTGCCAAAAAATGCAATTTGGGCGTTTGGAGTTTTATTCATTCCAGACATTCTATTTTATGTTGTTCTTTACTAGAAAGTTATTCTTGAGAATTAAAGGTGTGTTCCATGACTAAAAAAAGCTCATAAATCTGTCAAAGCATGATAAAAAATAGAAGAAAAAAAACCTACCTCATAAATTGTCTCACAAAAAATATAGGATAATAAACTGGGATTAGACAATATTGCTCACAGAAATATACAAATCCCAAAAATAATAAAACTCCACACTTTATTGATATGCATTAAAAACTAAACCTCACATATACAAAATAATAGGAACTAGAATTACCCTATACGGCAAAATAGAAATAGAGTAACATTTAAGCAGCACTGATAACATATAGATAAAAAAAAATGTATCACCATGTCAGTGTATTGCAACATCAAATATTAAAAGATAGTATGGCTAGACAATATCTTAGGCAATATCACATATAACTGCAAGTATAATCAACTCACGGTTCTGTAGAATATTTCCATAGTCGTGAGAAAGGAGATGTTGATCCATAAGCAGATGATGCACTAAGCCAAATAGCTAGAAATATATATATATATATATATATATATCCATATAAATAACTACACTGGACCTGTCCAAGGAGGAGCAACCGCCCCAAAAAGGGCGCACCCGCCTATCTGATGGCTACCCCTATTACAAAAAAGGATATATACACAAGTAATGAGGATCGAGAAATAAACCTCACTGCTTACTGGACATAAAATTGTGCCCACCAATGTTCTTACAAGTAATGAGGATGAGTGAATATGCCCCACCACTTATTGGACATAAGGTTATGCCCACTAAAGTCCTGACGCGTTTCCCCAGTTAAAACTGGTTCATCAGGGGACATACAACCCTCTTGTTCCATCTCTGTGGCCGTCGTGTGGATCCTGACTTCCATGTTCATTCTTCATGTGACCTTGCAGCCAATCATAGACTGCAGTGGTCACATGTGCTATATCCAGCTGTAGCCTGTAAATGGCTGGTGGGCCACATGAAAAATGAATGAGGAAATCTGCCGGGATCACTTGGATGGCTTTTTTTCTTCTATTTTTTTTATCATGCTTCAACAGACTAGCAAGCTTGTTTTAGTCATGGAACACTCCTTCCATGCTCTAGAAAAACAAACTTTCTGGTACAGTACAGAGGATATGTGGAATTAATAAAATTCCAAACGCCCAAATTGCATTTTTTTGGGTCATTTTATGACCCCTAAATTTGGAATAAACAGTAATCAACAAGTCACATGTACCCCAAAATGGTTCCACTAAAAACAACACTTCCGCCAACAAAAAATGCACCTTTGCTTAGAGCAAAAAAAGTTATTGGTTGCAGAAAAGGGAGCTGCAGCTCAAATTTAAGAAAGAGAGTGTTTGTATTTGTTAAAAGTACCAAAATGTAACAAAAACCCTACATTTTTGGTATTGCCAAAATTATATCAACCTGCAGAATACAAATACATCATTTATACCAAAGAGTGAAGACTCTTAAAGCAAAACCCCTGCAAACATGGTGCAAGTCGATTTTACCTCCCCCCCCCCCCCCCCCCCCTCATCCCTCACACTTAGAACTTGTTTTCAGTTTTCCAGTATATTCTATGATACGGTCAATGGCAACATTACCAAGTACATCATATCCTGCAAAATAAAAGATGGAAAAATAAAAAAAGTTATGGCTCCTAGAAGGCAGGGAGGAAGCACATGAAGAGCCATTTTATTAAGACTGGCTATCAGAAAGGGGTTAATCAAGGAGTCAATAAACATAAGCGCCAAATGTTAACTGTTTTTATTAAATTCCCATCCGTAGGCTCCCAAATTATATCACATCAAAAACTTTAAAAGTAGCATATTGCATCCAGGTTTACAAAAATTTTCAACACAAGGGCCCTTTTAACAATTACAATCCCACTTTCTGCATTCAACGTAAATAAAAGCATGACAATAAAGGGCGAATTGCTTATACCCATAACTGATTTTGTTAGGTCACCTCGCGGGTCTTCAAAAAATTCAACAAAATTCCCAATTGCGGTCGTCTCCTGGGAAAACGCTCAGGGCCCTTGACAGGATGCCCAATGTTGGAAAGGCTAGGCCACTCGGTAACGTGCAACTTTGAGGGACAAAATCTACCCTTCCTCAGGCACGACATTAATCAAGGAGCACATAGTGCACATACAGCGCCCATTAATAAAAGTGTCCACCCAAAGTGTTTTTATTAATTATAATGACATCCGTAGAGCCTCCCATTAATTATTATGCACATTAAAAGGCATTTAAAATGTACTGCTATTAATATTGCTATCCAGAGCTCCCATACTAAAATGATCTTCCACACAATGGCCTAACAATTACCTTAACCTCTCCCTTTCTGCAAAAAGTAAGCTAAAAGCAGCTGACAAGTGGCTACTCTTGGTCAATTGCTCTTTCTAGCCAGGCACTGACTTTGATTAGTAAAAATCAATGCCTAGTACAGGGCTTCAATCCAGAAGGGATGGCCACCGATTGACCTCTCCTGCATGATTCGCGGTCTCTCAGCTTTGATGAGAATCTATGTCTCATGCCCTTTGACTAGGTATGCCCTTGTTGCTACAGGGTAGGAAACACTTCATGATGTAACTTAAGTTCTGCATACTTTGAGTTTGACATTTGAAAAAAGTGCAGTATCTCAATAAGAAGAAGAAGATGCCACTGTTTATCAGTGTCAGTTAAATAGTAATAATGTTTCTTCACAGTTATACTGTAATAGAAAATGCACCCACAGTTATACTGTAATAGAAAATGCACCCACAGTTATACTGTAATAGAAAATACACCCACTTAAAATGGTTTTCTCACCCTGCAATTTCACAGAGCCACATCCAGCTTTAGACTCGCACTTCCTGGTCAGGCTGTGGGTTGGTCTATAGCAGTCACTGTTACAGTGATATAAATGCCCTTACACGGCTCTGTATATGGAAAAATAAAAAATGTATGGCTATCAGACGCAGTGATGCATAAATATTTTTAATCAATAAAAACACTTTTTTAAAGTGCTACAACATAAAAAAAATATATAAAATGGGTATCGCCGTAATCATATCGACCAACAGAGTAAAACTAACATATCGCATATACTGCACGGTGAGCACTGTTAAAAATAAAAAAACACTACTAGGATTGCAGTATTTTCTTCACCATGCCTTCCAAAAAATGGATTTAAAAGTGATCAAAAAGTCTTGTCCCCCCAAAAAATGATACCAATAAAAATGTCAACTCTTCCCAGAAAAAAACAAGTTGCTACACAACTCTGTAACATTTTCAGCTAAAATTGCAGATTATTGGAAAAAAGGTTTTTTCCATTTTCAAATGCTAACCCTGAAAAAAAATGTGAAACACCTGTGGAATCAATATAGTCATTATGCCCCTGAATATATTCCTAAAGGGGTGTAGCTTTGCAATATGGGGTGTCTTTAGGGGTGATTTTTAAGTTTTAGCAAATTAGGGTGTCCGCATACCTGAAATGGCGCCTAAAGAAAATCATAATGAAAATGAGACACCAAAGTCCAGTAGATGCTTCTCCCAGTCTGAGGCTTGAGCCAAGAAGCGCACATTTGGGATATCTCTAAAAACATCAGCATTGGGGGAATCAATGTTGAGTTGTATATAACTGGTCACATCTACCATGATGGTCACATTTATTAAAATGTTTTTGTTTTTTTTTTAGTTTTGGATAGTGCAAGGAAGGGTCTTTACATTTGTTTTGCTGTCTGTGCCCTTGTTTCACCTTACATTCTGTATCTCATATGCAGCTATGGCATGCTGGCACTTGGTTATTATGGGGCATGACTCAGTGTGTGATGTCAGCATGCTGAACCACGCCCCATAAGTCTCCGTTTGTAACTAGAAAACGGATGTAAGTCAGAACGTTGTAAGTCGGGGACTGCCTGTACTTGCAGTATTTCATATAATAAAATGCAAACTATTTAAAAATCATACAATGTAATTTTCTGTTTAAGTGTACCTACGATAAAAATTACAGAACTCTCCATTATTTGTAGGTCGGAAAACTTGCAAAATCGTCAGTTTATCAAATATTCATTTTCCCCACTGTATGTGTACACATATGTATTACAATCCAAGGCACAGGGAATAGTGCAACTGGATGAGATTTCTTCCCCTCCTCACCTTAGTACCACCCATATCACATAGTGCATGACTGTACAGTGCTTTCATGTGGGTATAGCCGGAGCCTGCTAAGGCATATATATATATCAACTGTACATCATCAACTTCTCAGCATGCTCAGCGCCATTGGCCTCCAGGACACCGCTCTCTGTTGGTTCTCATCCTACCTCTCTGACCGCTCCTTCAGTGTCTCATTTGCAGGTTCTACTTCTTCTCCTCTCTCTCTTGCTGTTGGGGTTCCTCAGGATTCGGTTCTTCATCTTCTCCTCTTTTCACTCTACACAGCCCTCATTATACAAACCATCAGCAGATTTGGCTTTCAGTACCATCTCTATGCTGATGAAACTGTTATACACCTCTTCCCGTGTCATCACTCCTGTCCTACTACAAAACACCAGTAACTGCCTGTCCGCTGTCTCTGACATCATGTCCTCTCTCTATCTCCAACTAAGCTGCAATAAAACTGAACTTCTTGTCTTTCCACCATCTACTAACCAATCCCAGACTGCTATTTCTCTGTGTGTGTGACACTACCATTACTCCTAGGCAGCAGGCCCACTGTCTTGGGGTTATACTAGATTCTGATCTGTCCTTCACCCCCTATATCCAATCCCTTACCCGCTCCTGTCACCTGAACCTCAAGAACATCTCTGGAATCCATCCGTTTCTCACTGTGGAAATAACTCTTATTGTTGCTCTTATTCTTTCTTGTCTTGACTAATGTAGCTCCATGCTCATCGGTTTCCCTCTCTGTAAACTCTCCCCTCTCTATCTGTCCTGAATGCAGCAGCCAGGCTCATCTTTCTTTCCACCCGCTGTACTGATGCCTCTACCCTGTGTCAGTTACTGCACTGGTTGCCCATTCAGTACAAAATAAAACAAAAACTAGTCACTCTCACTCAGAAAGCAATCCACAGTGCTGCATAGTGCTATATCTTCTTCCTCATCTCTGTGTACCACCCTCCCCGGTCTCTGCGCTCTGCTGATGATCTTACAATACATGTCTCAATCATCTGAACCTCACATGCCTGTCTCCAAAATTTCACACATGCTGCACCGGTTCTCTGGAACATGCTACCTTGTACAATCAGGCACAATCATAACCCTCATAGTTTTAAGGGCTCCCTGAGAATAAATCTTCTTAGCCAGGCCTACCAAGACCCCTTATTGCTAACCCCCACCTTTCTGTCACACACAATTCTGACATTCTCTACACTTGGGCACTCAAAGGCACTTAGCTGTATATAGAAGTACGGTCAGGTGGCAGGTTCATCCACTTTTTATGTAAACTACTCCATATTTATGAAACATGGCTGAACCATTGTGTAAACTAAGCACTTCCCACCCTTCATTTCACCCATACAACCTTTTAGACTGTAAGCTCTTGCGATCAGGATCTGTAAGTAGCTTTCTACTGTGTCATGTTTGTCTTTTTGTCTGTACTTATACCCTCTAAATTGTAAAGTGCAGTGGAACATGGTGGTACTGTATAAATAAAGATATATAGCCATATATATACTGCTCAAAGAAATAAAGGGAACACTTAAACAACACAATGTAACTCCAAGTCAATCCCACTTCTGTGAAATCAACCTGTCCAGTTATCAATCAACACTGATTCTAAATCAATTTCTAATGGTGTTGTTGAAATTAAACACACGTTTAGAAGAAGTTTAAAAGATAGGCAATTAGCAAGACAACTACTATAAAGGAGTGGTTTGGCAGGTAATGACTACAGACCATTTCAGAAACAGACTCCATGAAGGTGATATGAGGGCCCGATGTCCACAAGTCTGTGTTGTGCTTACAGTTCACCACCGTGCAGGGCGATTGACATTTGCAAGAGAACACCAAAATTGGCGGATTCGACATTGTGCTCTTCATGGATGAGAACAGGTTCACACTGAACACATGTGACAAATGTGACAGAGTCTGGAGATGCTGTGGAGAACGTTCTGCTGCCTGCAACATCCTCCAGCATGACCGGTTTAGCAGTGGGTCAGTAATGGAGTGGGAAGGCAATTCATTGGAGGGTGGCACAGCCCTCCATGTGGTAGCCAAAGGTACCCTGATTGCCATTAGGTACCTGAATGAGATCCTCAGACCCATTGTGAGACCATATACAGGTGCAGTGGACACTGGGTTTCTTCTGATATATGACAATGCTAGCCCTCATGTGACTGAAGTGTGTCAGCAGTTCCTGCATGACGAAAGCATTGATGCTATGGACTGGCCTGCCTGTTCCCCAGACCTGAATCCAATCCACATCTGGGACATCATGTCTCATTCCATCCTCCAACACCACATTGCACGTCAGACTGTCCAGGAGTTGACTGATGCTTTAATGCAAGTCTGGGAGGAGATCCCTCAGGAGAACATCCGCAGCCTCATCAGGATCATGCCCAGGCATTGTAGGGAGGTCATACAGGCATGTGGAGGCCATACACACTACTGAGCCTCATTTCCTTGTCTTAAAGGAGTTTTCTCATCACAAGCTTTTGCAGACTAGAGCTGTTGATTTCTCTTACAGCTTTAAAACCATGGGCGTGTCTCACCTCCACATAGGCGGTTCTCTCCTCCCAGTAGGCATGTGTTCCCTCAATGAAGACTGGTGACATCTTCATTCTGTGTGAGCAGTGGAAGGGAGAGGATGTCACAGCTCTGCAGACCTCCTACTATGCTTCTCATGTCTGCAGAGCTGTCAGCTCCCTCTCAGACTGCACAAGCTCCTTGTAAGCAGAGCACCTGCATTGGTGTAAGCAGAACAGCTGCATTGCTATAAACAGTTATACCTACTGCCTGAAACTGATGAAACAAATGTGAGAAATCCACTCTGCTCCCCCCTCTTTTATCAGGCAGGAAGTAGAGAGGGAGCAGAGGGTATAAGGCTGTGTTATATGGGGAGAGAGTGAATATAGCAGCTACAGACTGAGTAATTGCCCAGATCCTTCACATGGGTCAGGAAGATGATCATAGAGGAGCTCAGACAGACACAGTCAGCATATTATACAGACACATTCAGCATAGAAACCTGAGGCAACTAGTTTCTGTCACGGACGGCGCCGCAGCCCAGGAGACGGGCTGCGGGCGCGTCCGTTTCCCGACCCTCTCTCCAGTACCGGGGGCGAGTGGCCCCGTGTTCCGTGCACCAGACTGTGGGCACACTCGTCCCCCTGAGGTTAGGTACTCACCCGACCTCGCTCCTGACTCCAGGCGCTCCTGTGCCGGCTGGTGCGCACGTCCCCGCTCCCTAGGGCGCGCGTGCGCCGGCCATCTCAAGTTTAAAGGACCAGCGTGCCGGTAATTGGCTTTTGCCGGCCACTGACCCTATATAATGGCTCCTCCTCTGGCAGCCTCTCCCGGTCTTTAGGCCCTTGGACCCTATGAGAAAGCGTTTTACCTTCCCTTGTTTCCCTTTTTGTACCGTACCGCCTCGCAAACCGTCCTCCGACCCAACCCGCCGCCTCCCCTGATCCCGCCTGCCCCCACCAGCTGCCTTAAGATTTTGACCACGTTTCCCCTTGGGCGCCCCCGCACAAGTCCCGCAGTGGGAAACGACCTGGTTTTCCCCAAGCAAATCCCTCCCGCTTTGCGGCGGGCTCAGTGAAAAGCGGGTTCACTTGACTCCGCTTCCTGGGGTGGGCTTTCACCATCGCTTGCGTGGTCCAGGATCCCCTACCGCTACCGTTACATTTTTTCCTTTCAATTTAACAGCTCAGAGGGGAGTAAACACAAGAGCAGGGCCCCCTCCAGGACAGGGTGTTGTCCCATCCGGGGGGGTGTCCCAAAGGCGTAAAAATATAGGGAGCCAATCACAAAAAAGGGGGTTGGCCCGTCATTTTGCTCAGAAAAATTAGAGCACAGATTAGCTCATATCGCTATACTAAGTGATTAAGTAACAAACCAATTGCAAAAGTGCTTTTTTTTACTGTCTCCATCATTACAGATGTGATCTTTGTAGCGAGAAAACCCCTTTAAGGCAGTTGGATCAGCCTCAGATTTTATTTTCCACATTGATTTTGATTATCATTCCAAATCCAGACCTCCTTTGGGATATTTTTTGTTTTCATTGATATTTTTATGTTTTATTGTTCTAAAAGCCTTCCACTATATAATGAATGGGAAAATGAATTTGAATATGTTATTTTTTTGAAATCTAGGATGTGGTATTTTGGGTTTTCCCCTTTATTTTTTAAGCAGTGTATATAAAATAATTTTATTATATAGCACCAACATTTTTCCGCACACTTTACAATTTAAACCCGTCCCCCAGAACAAAACCCTTTGTTCCCAAAAGGCATTTCGCCTTTTAGACAATGACTGCCCACATCACTCTGTACATTACCCTAGAAGTGGGCTTTGACTGTGAGTGTAGCAAGTGCAGGTCTCCACTCCACTGATAAGTGGTTAATGTGACACCATTCTCCCTCAACCCAAAACTTTGACCCAAACAATTAGGTGTCATGTCTTCCTCTACTGGCTTACCTATATAAAAGCCATTATTTGTTTTATTCCTTTATGTTGTGCTATTGTTTTCCACTGTGCTGTACAGAGAATGGGGACATAGATATTGTTCTCATTGGAGTTCACAGTCTAAATCCCCTGGTTTTTTTTGGGCTGTGGGGGAAACTGAAGTATCCAGCAGAAACTCATACAAACATGGGGAGAACATACAAACTCTTTGCAGATGTTGTCTTATGGGGGGGAAACCCCAAGACCCCAGCACTGAAGGAAAAACATGCTAACCACTGACTGCATAGTAACATCCTTTAGGCCTGTTACAGAGTTTTTGACGATTTTCGGAGCTTTTCCCTCGCCCAAAACCTGTCCAAAACGTTCCAAAAACCCCCATTCTTTTAATTATTCCTATGAAAACCTCTTTGTATTCACACACGACGGGGTTTTTTCACGCTTTTTTGGAAGCATGAAAAAGAAGTGTCTGTCAATTTCTTGAAGCCTTAAAGGGCGCGGTTTTGGGTTTGGGTTTTTAGGCGGTTTCGCCGCGGTTTTTCCCCGCGGTTTTTGTCCTGGCTATTCATTTGTGGGGGTGAAAACCTCGCGAAAACCTATCCAAAACCTTAACCAAAACCCGATCAAAGCCCCTCAAAAACCTCGTCTAAAAAACGTTTTCGGCGAGGTTTTGAGTGGTTTTGGGGAAAGGTTTTGGATAGGAAACGCTCCGAAAACCTCGTCCAAAAATGCCGTGTGAACATGCCCTTAGTGTGTTAACCACATGATGGCAGTATTTTGGTTACAGGAAACATTAGACTGTTTTAGGTACGCTAGTTATGCATTCCTATACAGGTGTTCATTGAAATTAGGATCAGACCTCTGTTTTATACCTATAGTCATGGGGAAAAAAGTACACCCTATACAATTTTACATATCAGGACATAATAAAAAAAAAAGTCTGGCCCTTAGAAGGCCTTAATATTGGGTAAATACAACTTAAGATGAACAGAAACAAAAGGTGGTCTGCAAAGAGCTGCATTACCAATCTCTAGTGTTTCAGGGTACTTTGCTGGGGGGCCCAAAGCCACAAGATCTACACAACAGAGGTTTATACATTTCTGACACAAAAGGCTTTAAATAGCTAGATGAAAATTAATACACTAGCCCCAAAAACGGGCAAATTTATGCGGAAAGGGAAAGTTTATACAGAGCTTTTAGATGCATGTTTGGGATCTCGTTTAGACCCCAAAGGCCCCAAAAAACAACAAGTGTAGTGTGATCAATTCTTTATCCGAAAACACGCAGACACCTATTTAAAAACTAATTTTGCTTTTTGTGCAGAAAAACACTAAAGCACGAAACCACGCTTTGGGTACCTGTTGGATGCGTTTTATACAGCACTTTTGAATGTGAAAAACGTATGCAAAACGCAGTGTGAACATACCCTAACAGGAACTAGGGAAGCACTTAAATTCCAAGAAAACTTAATTTTTTTGATTTTCCCAGAATAATCCTTAAAGTCTTTAATTCTTTATTTACTGACATCATTACATGGTATTCTAAGAGTAATTTCACGTGGAGCTTTTTTAATGCGTTTTGCAATGCCTTTTTTGTGCAGAAAGGCACAGCAATTTATGCTGTCCATTTCTGCACAAAAAAGCACCAAAAACGCACCAAAAAAACCCACTCTGCATGAAAGCACCCTTAGGCTAGGTTCACACGGCAATAATTGCAGGATGTATTTCGCCTGCAATTACGCCGTGTGCTCTGGAGCAGGGGCGGGGGTGCCGGCAGCCCGCCAGCCCAATAGACATTCATTATTCTCGCCGCGTATACGTCGTGAATAATTGACATGTCACTTCTCTCCCCACTCGGCGTATTGTGCGAGCGGGGAGAGAAGACGTAATCTAGTACGGCGCGAAATACAGGGCGAGATATGTCCCATTTTAAGCCATGTAAACATACCCTTAGAACCCCTGTTTAAATCTTTAGTATCAATAACCTATTTGGGCATCAGCCACTGCAGACTTGTGTCGGGAGGTTCCTCATCAATCCTCCTTAGGACATGTTCACATGGCTTAAAATGGGCCGTAATTATGCGCCGAAGTGCGCAAATTACGGGCTGAATCCGTCCCAGTCAGAACGGTAATCCCCAGATCTCATAGTGAACTATAAATTACGTCTCCTCCACCCGCCCGGCGAATCCGCCGGGCGGGGAGATAATTAAACATGTAATTACTAGTGGCGTATTGCGCCGCTAGCATGATGTCTAGGGCCGGCGACGGGCCGGCCCCCCGCTCCCTCCCCCGCTCCCGCCCCGCCCCCGGCCACACGACGTAATTGCGGGACTTAATTACGTCCCGCAGTTAAGCCGTGTGAACCTAGACTTAGTAATTAGTTTCGATCAACATAGGCATAGTCCTCTGTATATAACAAATTTGCTTTTTACTTAATGCATAAATATACAAAAACACTTCATCGTCTATTATGTCATGGGTTTGTACCTTTCAATTTTCATTCAAGTGGCCCTCAGCCTCTCAGGATATCTGAAAAGTAGTGTCCTTTGTGGCATATGCAAAGTCCAAGTATCAGAAATCCACGCTGGTAGGTGTGCAGGATACACACTGATGCTACATTTCAAAGGTTTCCCTTCTTCCTCATGCCTGAGGACTTTGCATATGCCATAAAGGACGTTACTCTCCAGATATCCTGAGAACCACATGAATGAAAATTGAAAGGTATAACTTATTACCTAATAGACGATGAAGTGTTTTTGTATATTTATGCACTAAGCAAAAAGGAAATGTGTTATATACAGAGGACTATGCTTGTGTTCATTGATTCTAAGAACCCCTTCCTATATTTATGAGGCACTGGACAGTCCACTCTTCATACAACTATTTACTCCATTTCTAGTTTGTTTCTGCAATTTTACACATGCATCTTTTCAAAGCCTCCATCCAAATCCGTGTATCCGTGTTTATGAAACTTAGAGAACTGCTGTTACTTTGGCAAACAGTGATAATTATAATCAAGAGAGTCGTTGTTTCACTTTGTAACCATGCTCTTTTGTCATCATTGGCAATGGAAGCATGACATTCCCAAAATTATCATAAAAAGAAAAGAGTGCCCCATGTGTTGCATATTGCTGTTATGCGTGGACTCCATGATTTTAGATAAATATATCGTCCATCCACCCAACAACACCGCAGCATTCAAACTGGATTACATTTATAAGTGGAAAGGGGGGCGGAATTGCTACTTATGCTTCATCAGCTGTGAAAATATCTTTTTTTTTTTTTACTAATTGTTACTGAAGTGGTGAAATGTGTTTTTACTTATTTTAAATAGCAGATGAGTCAGAATTTAATGAAAAGGTAATTGTAGCTTATATTGCTAATTTCACATTTCAGATACACTATAAAGGGCTGACATTTCAATAGAATTAATTTACTCCTTATTCTAACCCCCAAATGGTTTTGCATGGGTTTATTTTAGATGTTTACAAGAATATTTGAATATATTTTTCTTTTTCCATTTTCTCACGCCTTTTAATACTTATTATAACAACATGAATACTATTTAGTTCAATTGCTTTGCTGTCATGATGACATTGGTAAATTAAAGCCATACTTTCCCCAATGGATGCGAAACTAAAAATTCTGCTATGGTGACTCTCAATGCATTATACATAGCATGTATTATACTATTGTATACTTGTAATTAATTTGTCTAGTAGTTTCTGCTTTAAAAATAAGAAGCAAATTTGTAAACATGTATCGTGTGATTTCAGTTTTTCAATCTATTGTTGGGGTTAATTTTAGCCATTACTTTTGATAAGATAGATAATGAGGGCTTATTTTTTTCATACACAAGTCCATATTACAGTTTCATAACCCTTCAGGTTTATTTAATGCAGCTATTATGGAGCATCTATAGACTTCTGTGAGCTCTAATGTACCACCATATGTCTCTGATTTGTAAATTTCTGTATTTCAGATTGTCATATGTTTCTAAGGCTACGGTGTTTTGAATACAATTTTCGGGTCCAAAAAACGTATTCAAAAGTGCTGCGTAAAACGCATCCAAACCGTACCCAAAGAGTGCTGCGTTTTTGGATGTGTTTTTGCTGCAGCAGAAATGCACCCTATAGTGTTAAATAGGGTGTCTGTTGCGTCAAACGGATCTAGAATTGATATGACAATTCTTTGAGCGGATCTGAAAGACGCATCAGAAAGACGCATTTAAAACACGCATCGGCGATCACTCGTCTGAACGCTGAAGCGTGTTTTACATTGAAAGCAATGGAAATCACAGTGCACATTGTGAGACGCGTGTTTGGGTCCGTTTTGTGTCCGAAACACAAATCCAAACATGCATCTAAGAAACGTCGTGTGAACTTCCCCTTACACTGCAGATTTTTCTGTCTGGAAATTCCCCTAAATAATTCACAGCAGGAATCCAAAGCAACCCTGTTTGCACATTTTAATTTTCTATGCAACAAATTTTGTCATGGTTTTGGATGTGGATTTAGCTCTATTCTATGGAGCTAATCCACATCTAGGCTACCCTCAAGTACATCAAGAAGTGACAAGACCCTTGGGTGAAATGTGTTAAGATTGTTAAATACACCTGTCTTAATAAAAAGTGCAAAGGAGTAAGAAGCATCAAATGTATTAAAGGGGTAGTCCCAGCATACACATATCCTATCAATATGCCATCAGTGTGTGATAGATGCAGGTCCCATCCCACGGACCAACACCTATCTCGAAAATAAACAATAATAGGTCAGCTCGCCAGTGGCCTGTGAGACGTCTTCTTAGGCCCTGTTCACACGACGGATTTGGCCGCGGTTATGGCCGCAGGTTCCGACACGGTTTCCGCGGGCAAAACCGCGGCCAAATCTCGCCTAGTTTATTAACATGGTTTCCTATTGGAAACCGCATTAATATTCACAGACCCGCACGTGTGGAGAACTCTCCTGTCAATTCTAAAATTTCATTGCGGACGCGGCTGTTCCCTCAGGGCCGGCGGGGGCAAACCCTCGGCGCAAGTCGCGCCCCAAACTACGCCCCACCCGTGCCGAGACCACGCCCAGCACCCGCGCCGCAAACCCGCGTTGGGAGACGCGAGTTTGCGGCGAGGTTCGACGCAGCATCGGCCGCGGGAACCGCGGCAAGAGCCGCGGCAAAACCCGCAGCCAAAACCGCCGTGTGAACAGGACCTTAGCAGGAGGAATAAGCGGAAGCTCCAGCCAAAAGGAGTGAAATCCAACAAAGCAAAGATCCAGCATCCACTCGAGGCATCTAGGGAAAGGTAAGTATAAAAAAAGTTTATTTAGCCATAATTAAAAATACACAAGCATATGTTCTAAGCAGAATGAGCCCGAAAACTCTCAATTTTGAGCAGAGACGTGGTCGGAACTCTCCGATTGATTTCAATGGGAATTCCAAGTACAGCTCCTTTGCTGGAAATTTCGCAAAAGTTTCTGAAAACTGTCTAAAACACATAATAAATGTGGTGTACATCAATATTTTGCCACAT
This sequence comes from Phyllomedusa bahiana, assembly GCA_025379985.1. Lineage (NCBI taxonomy): Eukaryota > Metazoa > Chordata > Amphibia > Anura > Hylidae > Phyllomedusa > Phyllomedusa bahiana. The sequence continues at coordinate 30,267 of JAODAL010031163.1, read as the reverse complement.
ATTGCAATAGTAAATACGCCCAATTGTGTTATGATTATTGCAGGGTGGAGCATGTTGCGGGAATTCATATAACAGCAAGGGAATAACTTCCGTGCCATTTCTACCCTCTAAGTTCCTGCAGTAGGCATAATGCAGTGTATTAGTTTAGCCTGGAGTAATTTTAGCCTGGAGAAAAGCGCCTCCCCCTTCACATTGAAATGTTCATGGGGACCGCAGCACAGATTTTCCATAGAGGTCCGTGTAAAAGTTTGTCAGCCGGTTTGCAGACGGCTTTCAAAACCGAAAACCGTCTGCAAAATTGGCTGAAAAAACGGCCGTGGGGACATCCCCTAACATACTTCTACTTGATTGTGATTATGAGGGCAAAGGAGCTGTGCCTGCACAATCAATACAGGAGCCTGGCTGTGACTGACAATGTAATGACTGGGACAAAAGAGAACTCCGATCTGCTGTTTTTTTAAACCCCTTAGATGCCATGGTCCATAGTGACCGCATTATTTAAATGGTTTGACAGAAGAAGTAGGCTCTCTCTGTCACTCATCGGCAACCCACTAATGAGAGCTGCTATGGCTTGTTATTGCAGCCAGTTATGCGCCTGACACATGCCCCTAGGCCTACCATTGCTGTGTGCCTATTAAGCAGCACTGGCAGGCAGTAATGCTTTGATATACTAAGCATACTGAAACAGTAGAGGATCAAATGAGTAAATGAATTAAAGAAAGTTAAATAAACTTTATGAAAAATGTGTGCTCCGAAAAAAAACTTTTTTTTCTAAAAAAAATTGTTGTATTTTGAAAAAGTGGTCAATGAGCGAAAATAAGTACATTATATGGTATCACTGCACTTGATTCAACCAGCATAATAAAGTAATAAATTAAGAATAATTGAAACCACAAGATGAACACCATAAAAAAAGTGGAGGAATTGATTTTTTTTCTCATCCTTGTACTTCCACAGCATGAAAATAAATTAATAAATTTAAGTTACACTTATGTTAGCCACGGTGCAATATAAGAATGTTTTCTGCATTTTTTACACTTAAACAAACTATACATTATATTTTGTATCCTCCAATAATCGTCACCACGATAGCATGCAATAAAAGCGTAAATAACATTATTCTTTATCTAAGAAACATAGATATGTTTGCAGTAGGGACAGTATCTCTTCGTTTACACTACAATTCCTTCCCTGGCAGATATTCCTCTTTTACGGTCCTGGGAGGTCAGTTCACAGGACCTCCGCAGGCGAATGGTGTAAGCTACGAGACACAACCCACATCAGAGTGGAATCTAAGTGGACCCGGTATTCACCAGCAACGCCACGCCGACAAAAGCGGGAGTTTTGCTGCGGCCAGGGTTTCCACCAGGTCTATCTAACCTACTAGGCGGTAGCTTGACCTGCGATGGCGGCCTAAGATTGCGAGGTACAGTAACGGCAGTCAGGCCTATTAGTGTCGTTAGAACATAGCAGGATGTCAGGGCACACGGCAAGGATCGTAAGATCGTCTAGCCGTCAGCCAGGGAGTCGGATACAGCTACGCGAGGGGTAAGTAGCAACGACAGTGACCGCTCTGGAACACTTTCAATTTCACCATGGAATATACACCATAGGATTCACAGGCGATGGCCTGCAGAATGGCCGAATTAATAGGAGCAGTGCACGGCAATGAACCAATTAACCGGCGCAATGCCCCTTTAAAATACCAATGCCAAGCGGCGCGCGCAACGCGCTTCCCTAGGGCGGTCTGCTACGCACCGGTCGATACTGGGCCATACTGAGTCAGGAAGCGCGGACACCTGAGGTAAGTGAACCGCCGGAGGGGGTAAGCAACATCATCGATCCTCGAACCCACGTGCGGTGACGGGGCTCCGCTGGAAAGCAGGAGCGCACGGACCACTCGCCTCGCGACCCAAGACGATCGTGACTCCGCAGGGGCGTCCAGTGACAGTCTAACCTCCCACCCCCTTGTGGGGCCCTCACCCTCCTTGGGCCACCCTTCTCATTTACTGATAGAAGCGCGAATATCTGGATGCAGGCTGGCGGTTTAAGTATTCTCGCGCTCGCAAGCATCCAAGACTCCCGTTCGGTGGGCCGAAGAGCCCTTCCAGTCCACCAGGAAGTTCTCCTCGATGCCCAGAATCTCCTGACTCTGCGTAAGAGCCCAATTTGGGCGCTCATCAGCCACATGGAATCGGGGAGGAGAACTGCCTTCTGGGAGAAGCGGGTTAAGGACAGGGGCTTCAACAGGGTAAAACATGCGCACAGAATTGGAATTTCTCATCTAGCAGGAGGGAGCCGAAGTTTGTATGACACCCGTGTTTGGAGGCGGCTTGATTGACCCTCAAAGCGGTCCCAGAAACGGGTCCCAGTTTGTGAGAAGGCACTTTAGGGCGGGACATAACTAACGTAGAGCCACACCTTGTCACCCTGGGAGAAGACAGGAGGGAGCTTCTTCTCTGTCCGCTTGAGTCTTCATGCGCTCGTAATGCGCGGAGCAATCGACTGGCTGGTCTTGGACCAGATGGCCTTCATATCTTGGATCAGTGCGTCCGCCGCCGGGACCTCGGAGGAGGTTGCCAGAGGGAGAGGTGGGCGGGGATGCAGGATCCAATACGACGTAGAACAGGGTGACGCCCCTGCGTGACTCGGACTCAAGGGAGTTTGATATATGAGAAACTCCGCACTCACGCAAAGTAAATTTGACCAAAGAGCGCTCTGACCCGTGACCAAGACGAAATGGCATAAGGTAAACATCCTAAGACTTGGTCACTGACAAACCTATCTTCAACTAACGTGGCGCGTAACATGTCGTCTAGCGGCGTAGGAGTAGGCGAAGAGAAGTCGACGGCTTTCACACTGAACGTTGGTTGGCACAGGGCTCTCGCCAATGACCTGCAGACAATTCCGGACTCCCCGGTCCAAGACAATTTGGCTGAGGTAGTCCATGCAAACGAAATACAGGAAGAAGAATAGTTTCAGGACCAGGGGCGAAGCCAGGAAATGGCAGCCCTGGCAGCGGAACGAAATGCGCCTTTTTTGGAAAAGCGATCTGTAATCACCCAAATAGTGGTGTTTGCCATACAGAATCGAGACGGACGGGGAGGTCGTTATGAAATCCATCAAATGTTGGTCCCGCGTTCGCGTAGGTAATGGAAAGTGGCTGAAGTGCATGTGGCCTGGCCGGCTTGCTGACTTGGCGTCTTGTTGACTGGCCACAGGAGTCACAAGACGAACAACGTAAAAAAAGTCCTTAGACAAATTCTTTTCCAGTTCTCTGCGGCCACCAATAGAACCGGGATATCAAGCAGAAGGTTCTTCGGCGCCGGCGCATGACCAGCCACCAATGAGCAATGTCCCCAATTTTAAGAATACGTCTGGCAGAGAGCAGGCGCACATAATCCTTCCAAGCGAACCTTCCCGGGGTCACTGCGCCGCCGAGATGAGGCTCTCTGGAGGAATTATGTTCTCAGGAAGAATATCCATCACCCACCACGATCGGAGGCAACGGAAAGGGCACTCAGCTCTCACTTCTTCTCGGCTGTAGGCCTTCGAAGTGATCGAAAATCGAACCGGGAAGAGAAGAGCGAACCGAACTCTAGCTGGCAGTGAGTGTTAAAGGTCGTCTTCGAGCAGATCGTAGGCCAGAAATTTTGGCATGGTTTCTTGGTCTGTCCGAGTAGATACGGATCGGTGAAAAACAGAACGGGCTCCCTCAGACGTAATGCAGCAGATAAACTCCACTGTCCTCCAGGAGATCCCAACCAATTTAGGGCTAGTAGCATCCCGGTCAACCAATCGTGAGTAATATCTCTTCCTCGAGGCCTGACGAGGACAAGCGTCTTTGGAGAAGAAGCCTCACGTTACAGTCTACACTTCAGCCGCTTTTTGCGTAAGAACTGCTCCGGCTTCCCACATATTTAGCATCCACCTCCAGTGTGAAGGGTTTCTGTAATCGGTATCAAGTGCAAGGATAGACGCCTAGAGAAGGCGTGACTATGAGCCTTCGAAACGCCTCCTCGTTCCTCAGACCGGCCCAGCTGCGTGGATTGGCTTGTTTCTTGTTGAGGTGTCTACTATCGGGGCCACCAGCATGGAGAAGTGGTGAAGAACTGGCGATAGTATTGCAGAAGCCCAAGAATCGCTGTACTTGCTTCACTTTCTATGCGTTAGCAGCCCAACGGTAGTAGGCGTGGCCCACTGCAACACACAGATAGTCTTGAGCGCGGAAACCATCCATAAAGGCCCTGGTCCCGAGAACTGACACGTTACCCAGAAACTGTGGACGCTAAGTCTGAGTGTGGAAGCAGGCACTTCCCCAGCTTGCGATACAGGGTGGCTTCTCCCGGAGACGTCTCATACTAACATGACATGAACTTTCTTCTGCGTCGTCGGCAACGGACGGTCCCTCACAGAGGTCATGGAGCGGAGAACACACAGTGATGTACATCAAGGTAGACACCATGTCCTCATATATCTAGGTGTGGCACGGATGTCCCTGCAAGACGTCATTCACTACTTTCTCTGAAAGACGAGCGGGAGCATTGCACAGTCCGCAAGGGCATCACCAGATACTCAAAGATCCGTCCCTGGTGTGAAGGCCGTCTTCCCTATTTCGTCGCCCTTGGTGGATTCGCTGACCAAGTTGTAGGCCCCCTCTGAGACCAACTTAGAGATAGATCCTGCGCCCTGTCAGGTGGTCAAACAGTTCGTGATCAACCCCGGCAGTGATAACGGTTTTTTCACCGTGAATATTTGTTCAAAACCCCCGGTAGTACTAATGCAGGGCCGTAAAGTACCGTCCTTACTTTAGCGAAATAAGAACCCTCGCACCCGCGATGGATGACGAGGACTTGCGATGAAAACCCCTCTCCTGAGATTCTCCTGGATGTAACTCGGGTCATGGCTTGAGGTCCTCAGGAACCGACAGTGGGTTCAACTCGGCCCTCATCGGGGAGGACTGTGTACCCGCAAATAGCGTGGCAATAAGTCAATTGGACAATCGAATTGGACGATGCAGAGGCTAGACTCTCCGGCTTGTCTCTCAGACGAACACATCGGCGTACTCCAGATATTCGGGCAGCAGCCACGGCCAGCGGCTCCCTGGAGGGTTGAGCGCACGGAGCAGGAAAGCTTACGTAGTTACGAGGTGCCACCAGCAAACAGCGCTCACACCAAGATACAGTTGTGAGATGACCTCCCCAATCGATCTCTACCTCTACTCCACGTCAACACCAGATCCATGATAGGTAGACATTGTAAGGCGAACACTCCAAGCACATCCCAGGCGAGGAGTACCGATGGAGACACGGCACTGCGCGAGTCGGGTACAGAACGAGGAACATGAGGATTCTAACTACTATTATATTACACATGAGAGTTCTTCTTACTGCAGCGCAACACCGCCCACGTGAAGGACACATTTTGATGACTTAGGTGTGCAACACAGGCATGGCATGGTTTCGCTAAGTAGCTCCCTGCTGCCTGTGGGGTCGCATATACTAGCAGCATACACATGCAACACAACGCGTGCCCTTTCACTATCAGATAGCCTAAAGTGTGTACGCTCTCACCCAATTTGTGCGCGCTCAGAGACTCTCTTTACGGGATGTCTGTTCACACTAGAGACGCGAGAAGCGGTTACCCTTATGAAGTAGTGTCATGCCCGAACCTTGCGAATACCAGCGGACACTACATACAGAGAACCGTGATACGACGTCACGTGCACACAATGCTCGGCCACGCCAGAGCCTCGGCAGCTAGGCGCATGCAACAGTGCGTCGCGGACTAGTAGTCTGGGTTAGCAGCCTATATATCTAGAGGTGGCCTTCGAACCGCCACAAATACCTGCAGGTGCGTGCGATCTTACATCCTGCGCAGTCCAGCTCTGAGGGAGATTCTGCCTGTGCACGGCAACTTTCTCTCTCCACAGAATACTGCAGCCGGGACTGCTCAAGTCTAGAGGCGACATTGCATTTAGCGCGGCTGATTCACTTTTGACCGGTATACTTGAGAATAATGGCAGTTCATATTTAGCGCTCAATCTGCACTAATCCACTGCCTGCACATTACACACAGAAGTGCAAATCAGACTCAATATTGGCCACGCTAACCTTATATCACTGATGGTCCCCTCTGCTATGAATTGCCGTGTGAAACTATCGTTAATGGCGCTCGATATGACATCAAGCACGAGTCACCCAATCACTGGACTACAGTTTTGAATACTTTAAGGGCTGCTCGAGGTATCTCTACAGAGTGAAAGGAGACACCGATTACCGAGGGATTCGAGGTGTACATGAATCCAGGACCTGTATCATTAAGTCGAGTTCCGAGAGTCCCTGACTCGAGCCTCCAATTCAATAAAAGCAATGTACTGATTTGTCACACATTATGTTCTGAGAGTAACTGCTTACTCTCGGGTTACATCACGTGATCACATGGAGAGGAGCGTATAAAGATTAGGAAGGTCTACTTAGCATGCCATGGCACGTCCTACTAATTTTTCTATAAATGTAATTATAGATATATTTCGATCGTTCTCCAGGAACATCACTTTATTCCTAACGGTTCGCACATATGGTAAGCTAGTCGAAACTAGTCGGTACCAAAATAATTTTGAGTGGGATTATCTATCTGTTTAAAATTGCCAGGTACATCTATCTGAGACAGTTCACAGGAGTTTGAAATTAGAGCTAGAAGGATATCGTTGTTTATACACATTAGAGTCACATCGACACAGCTAATACTCCTCTCGAGTTTATTGAGCTATTCTCCCAACTGCAGAGTAAAGTTCATAGACGCGAGTCTGTCTCTATGTTGGGACGCGAGGACACGAGGACACAGGTTCTCTCTCTAATACACCTGCGTATAAGCGGAACTCACTGTGTCATCACAGAAACAGTAGACTAAGTCTCAGATCTGCCGCGCACTTGGTCTCTAGCTATTAGCTGTACCATAGAAGATAGTGTATGACCGATCCATAGAAGGATCTTCTGTCATCCCCGGGACAGAGCGGCCTGCACAAGTGACACCACTGGTCTACGGCCACCGTATCGCACGCTCAGATTACTCTCTATAGCAAAATATAGATCAGGATCCATCAGCTCAGACGAGTCCCAAGAGACAGCTATAGACAGCACGATAGCGGTAGGAAGGTAGGTAACCACTTCGCTGCGTCGTGGTCTTAGGCGGGTTCGTAGCGTGAACACGCAGACTCAATGTGGACGGGAGAGCACACAGGCACTAACAGCGTCATGAGGAGATTGCCGCGACACTTCTAGAGATGCGACAGCTGCGAGCACAGAGATGAACCGTAGTTGGCACGGAGAGCGCGCGGTGGAACGCTCTGAGAGCTCAACGGTGCGAGCAGGCGTTGCTAGCTAAGAGCAGTCTAAGGAGCGAAGAACACAGGTGAGACTGAGTTCACGCTGAGCACTTAAAAACATTGGTGGACAAGAACTAGGCTACTGCGCGCACTGAGCCTGAGAGCTCTCGCCTGATTTGACCCGCAATAGTTCCTGCGATACGCAGACGAAACTATCACGAGTCGGCAGACAGAAATCCCGCCAGGCCCTGGGTAACGGCCCATTGGCGGATCACATGGCTGGATCCTACTGTTACGGTCTGGAGGTGGATCCACAGGACCAACCGCAGGACTGAATGGCGTACAGCCCACACACAAAGGGAGACGTGACTCTAAGTGGGGACCGCGCGGTATACTACACCAGAGCCCGTCCCGCAAAGGCGGGGATGGTCTTTGCTGAGCTGCGGGTTTCCACCAGGTCACTACCACACATGGCGGGCTTAGAGCTCAGCGGTGGCCAGGCCAAGACTGCGCCCGAGGTAACAGTAACGGACCAAGAGCAGGCTCGTGGTCTGTAGACACAGGCGCAGAGGTCAGGGGAGCAGCGGCAAGGTTCGTAAGACGTAAAACAGTAAGTCAGGGAGTTCGGTACAACAAAAAAAAGCACCTGTAAGAGCAGACAGGAACGCTTCTGGAAACACTTCACCATGGAATATACACCTAAGGATCCGGCGAGGCACGGCAGGAAGTTGGCCGGACCTAAATAGGACCAGTGCCCGCAATGAACCAATTACCGGCGCACTGCCCTTAAACATTCCAATTGCGGCGCGCGCGCCCCTAAGGCGCGAGAGCTGACGCGCCGGGGACCGGAGGCCCCAGACATGAGCAGGAGCACGGACCAAGGTTGCTAAGTGACAACGCCGTAGGGGGTAGCAACACGAGCGGGAACCCCGAATCCCGACGTGCGGGACGAGCAGCTCGCCGCTGGAAGCAGAGAGCACGGGGGACGGCTGCCTGCGACACCGGGACAGTGGTCGCAGGCGGCGTCACGTGACAATTCACTTTACTTCTATACTCAGCAGGCCTTTTACACTACCAGACACCACAGTCCTCTAGGGACCAGTGCCAAGCATAGAGCTAATAGCATTTCCCTTGCTACCCTGAGACAATCCAGGCAGGCCTGCTTCTTCCTTAGTCTCTCTGGCCTTCAGTAGCCTGTTCCTTTAGACTCGGCCACAGAGCAGCAGTCACATACCAAGGCTATTTGCTTTTCTTGATTCTCTGGGACACTATAGGGAAACATACTGCTCTCGCTCTCTCTCTTTCTCATTCTTGAACAGTTCCCCATTATTTCCTCCTTATGCCACTGTGCTCATCCACTCTTCTCTCCCGTCGATCCTTCCGCTCTCCTCTGGATGCAGATACTTACGGTCCACGGTATGAGTATGTAACAGAGTCCTGTGTTGGTACTGTTGCAAACATGACGCGAAACCGCTTAAACCAGAACAACCCAGAAACAGACTAAGGGCCCATGCCACTACGGCAATGGACAAATAACCGTCGGTTTATCCCGACCGTTTGATTTTCTGTTTTCGCGTGTCCGCGATGCACCACGGCCACGTGGGGATCACTTACGGCATTTTCTCCGGCGATGAGAGCAGAGAAAAGCTTTCCCCTCTTCACAACTCACGGATGTCCACATAGTCCGTCCGAAAACCAGATGAAGAATGTGTCATGAGAGAAAATGTTTTTAATGGTGCGGCTCGCGGGCCTGGCAAAAAACCGCTGCGGAAAAACACCGTTGCAGTGGGGAATGCTGCACGATGTTATTTCCATAGGAGCCTGATTGTGCTCGTTACTGAGCGATGGTATTTTCCAGGATGTATCTGTAAAAACCGGCGCAAACCCATGCCGTGGCAGGAGCATTCTGCCTAATGTTTATCTATCTATCTATCTATCTATCTATAAATATACACTGCATGGAATGCACAATACACCTTTATGAACAGACACATTCTGTTCATAGGGGGTGGTCCCACCCACAATCAACGTACATGACAATGGGTTGGCATGCAATATGCTGTTTATATTAAAACATCTGCCTGGTGGTCAGTGGCAGAATAACCATGATCACGCTATCATCTTCTGGTACACATTTTAAAAAGCTGTACTGTACATTGAAAAATATAGGATGGCTAGAAAAGATGCAAATATGCTAAAGTAGTAGCATGTAGGATTTATTTACAGGTATATACTGTGTGGGGACACTAGTATTAAAAGCACAGGGTAGTCATCACGAGAAATTATCAATTTCGACGTTTTTTGCGGAAAAAGCAGTCAATCACAGCTAGGAAGTGATTTATTTGAAAAATATTCTCTCAAAGGGCGGATTGGTCTCACTAAAATGGATGTCAATCTCACCTCAGATCCTGACATTCTTGGTTTCTAACTTTGAATTCAGGGCGTGTTCTACTCGTCCCTTCCACTAGGCTGCAGTAGAAGCCAGGTCTGTTGCTATAGCGGCAACCAGTGCTGGCGAGACCTATCAGGATATGATTCATAACAGGTCTTAGCTATCAGCGACGACCATCTAAGAGCTGATGCCAGCTCATATAAGACGCGGAGATATCCTCAGAATATGGATAGGTAACTGTTAAATGGTATATATTGCATAGTGACTATGTTTTTTGCAAGATCTTTTAACATAAAATAAGCAATCCTTGAGTAGAGAGCAAACACCTTTAAAGCACTAACTGTGAGAGGTACATGTCTTATGGAAATAAAACAATTAGGAACTCATAAAGGAACAGTTTTTTGTCAATAACTAAGTATGGTTACCTTTCTCAACTGGTGCAGGAGACAACTAGAAGAAAGGCCCTTTTTTGTTTTAATTTTGAATAACAGGCCTGACAGTAACAAAGGTTCCGGTTGGGGGGCACCTAGGAAATAGTGACCACAATAGAATAAATTTCCACTTATCCTTTAATAGAGTATTTTGTCGAGGACGCCGCGCAAAAACATTGCATTTCCTGAAGGCTGATTTTAACCTGCTTAGAGAAGCCCTAAACCACATTGATTTGGACAATGTCTTCAAAATTAACAGAACAAATAATAAATTATTTAAAAAAAACACTGCGAGAGGTACATACCTTATGGAAATAAAATGATTGGAAACAGGAAAAAAAACAATGTGGATCAACAAAGATGTAAAGGAGGCAATAAATAACAAGACGAAAATCGTGATAAGACCTAACTTAAAACAGGAGGCGAACAGTGAAAAGTATAACGTAAAAAGGCTTGTAGGAAAAAAATAAAATATGTAAAATATAGTTAAAGACAGCAAAGCTGAAGACAGAAAAGCATATTGCCTCTGACAAGTGCTCCTGCTCACTCACAAACACCTACATATGTGGCGCACTCGTGTGGTGACGCAACGCACCAAAGTGTTTAGGCTTACGCAGGAGGCGACTCTCCGGCAGCCCGTTCCCTGACTGCAGCTGCATCTCCAGCTCTAGTCCCAGTGTGATGTCTCTGCTCGGCACGATGCGCAGCAAAGCCCCCGACTACCTAGTGTGCACGTTGACAACAGTCCAAATCTAAAGTGCCAGCACACCGGTAGATTGGTGATATCACCAGACGCTAGACCTATTTAAAACCCGTGACCCCTTTCCTTAGTGCTCTTTTCGGATTAACTAGTGCCCTAGTGCCTAGAGAAAGAATGTGTTTCTGAACGTCATTTCAGTGCTTTATCGTGTACAGTATCTGGGTTGCCTCCGTCCATCGATCATGCATCCTCTAAACTGCTTGTCCTGGACCTTCTGCCTTGATCTTCTATACTACGAAACCTGCTCATGGATTTTGTACCATGCTGCAACCCAGTTCCACCCACAGCAAGTCACGGCCAGGGTACACCCTGAGTAGTCTCACCGGCTGAGCAGCAGCCATCCTGCCTTGTGGCGGGCTCTAGTGAATACTGGGACCTACTTAGCCTCCGATCCTTGGCGTGACTTATAACACTCCTTGTGGTGGTCCAGAGAATCCATTACTCAGTATTGGGCTCTTTTCTTTTTAATATATTCATTATACGCACCCGGGGGGGAGGGAGGGGGGGGGGGGACACACCTACCAAAAACCTTACAGGTTAGTAATATCAATCTTTGCAGATTATCTGAAACTGCATAAGAGTATTAACAACAATAGAGGATAATGTTCTATTACAAAGGGATCTGGATAAGTTGGAGACCTTGCAAAAGCAAGGTTATGCAAATGGGAAGGAGAAATCAATTCTATAATTACTTGGGTACATGGAAAAGGACTTGGAGAATACTTTTTGGACTAGTAAACGAGAGCGTATTGTAGCAGCTGTGTCAGGCAGCAGCTGCACAAGGCAACATAAGATCGATGGGATGTATTAACAAAGGTACATATAGTGCAGTACAGTGGAACATCATAATATACAAGTCCCACTAGGTTCTGCCCACACAAGGAATATTGGGTTACAGTTTTGGGCACCGGAGCACCATTGAAAGACATTGTAGAGCTTGTAACAGATTTAAAAAGCGGCAATAAAAATAATAAAAGGTACTAGGATGGACTATATAATCTAGAAAGATTAGCAAGATTCAGGGTTATTTTGCTTAGAGAAAATATGCTTTGCAGGACATAATAAATAATGGTATAAATATCAATTGCAGTCAAAATAGAGATCTTATACACCATGATCGTTTATATCCCAGTCCTGTATCTAGAAACAAGGAGGCATATCCTTCGTAAATCTAGAACGAAAAAAAGCGCGTGTATCAACATATGAAAGGATTCTTATACGGTAAGAGGCAGTGAGACTGTGGAACTCTTGCCAGACAGGAACTTGGGATCAGGGTGAATTCAATAACAGAGTTCATAAAGGGCGTATCAAAGAACGCATTTCGAGTGCGGACACAACAAATAATATAACAAGTTATAGTGACCTAGATCCTGAAAGACGGTTGATCCAGGAATTTATATGTATCTGCCAGAGTTGCGAGGAAGCAATTTTTTCCTAAAAAGAGAAGGACAATTTGGCTTAGTATACCGTCACTGGGATTTTGCCTCCCTCTGGATGTACACTATAGGGTAATAGGCTGAACTGGATGGACGTCTGTCTTTTTCGGCCTTACAAACAATGTAACTATGTAACCTAATTGGTTGATATGGGGAGTAATCCCTTTTTCTTTAGCACTTTTTTTGCACCATAAGGCTGGGTTCACACCGCTTATTTGTGGGGCGTAATTACGCCGTGTGACGGGACCTGGACGTGAGTGGGGGCGGGAGCGGGGGCCAAGCACCTCGGCCGCCCATAGACTACTCATTTACCAGCGGCAGCGTATACACCGCTAGTAATTCCACATGTCAGCTTAGTCTCCCCCCGCGGCGGATTCCGCCGAGCAGGGAGTAGGAGACTGTAATCCATCAGTTCTCTATGAGAACTAGTCTGGATTAACCGTAAGGACTTGGGGACGTATACGCAACGCAGTAATGCGCGACACTACGGTGCGTAATTACGGACTGAAATACGTCCCATCTTTCAAGCCGTGTGAACATTGCCTAAACTGCCCCCTGTTTTATCGTAAATTTAATATAAATTACCTGGTCTCATACACATCCACATACACAACTGAGCGACTGGTATTTTTTCCTTTGCTTACTTATTTATTCTTTCTTCCTACCATGTTTCATTTTTTTTTATATTTTATCAGTGTATCAGATATGGAGTGACTGAGCATTTCCATTTCTACGGTTCAGTGTGACAGTAAGTTTCAGGATCATAATATCTGGTCAATTGTCAGTAAATGCTGGCACATTCAATCATGTACGCGTGATGTGTCAATAAGTGTTGATCAGTAAATCTGGTCAGTTTGTCAGTAAGTGCTAGTCATTCATTCTGGTCAGTGTGTCAGTAAGTTTTGGTCACTCCAGTTAGTGTGTCAGTTATGGTCGTAACTATAGCCATAGTGAATGCTATGGAGCCCAGAGGTTGAGGGGGCCCAATCAGGTACAAGAAGACTGTTCTTTTTTGTAGGGAACAAGTAGTTGGTTGCTTTCTGCTTTACAGCACTACTATATTATTTATAACTTTAATTATTGTTACCCATACTGCTGTTTTAATTTATTGCCATTAGGTGGTAGGGGGTCCAACTCATTATGGGGCCCTATGAATTGTAGTTACGCCTCTGGTTTCAGTGTTTGTCAGCCAGTCTGGTCAGTGTGTTAATGTGTCTCATTCATAGCAAACATAATATGTTTTGCAGACTTTGGGGTTGATATCATCTTCTCTATTGTGAGAGGTGAAATCTGCAAAAAAAACAAGTGATAAAACCTGCATTTTGCTGCAAATGTTAATACATATAAATATACTGCAAATGTTCACTGTATCTTCCACTATGTCTGCAGCAGGTTCATCCAGCCTCTGTAACAGTAAGAATCCCATAGATATGTCATACATGAGATCAGGGAACATTTGAAAAATCTGTAAATTGGTTTATTTTTCTATTATGAAGCTATTTTTATGGATGTGTCATGGACAATAAACATTAAAACAACTTGCGCTATAAAGCACGTTTATATTTTCCAGACTTTGGTATTTAGCATTCAAAGACTGGCATTGATATTTCTGAGTCATTTATTGACATTTTAAATGTCCTTGTTAACTAATGTGTATGGGAAAAGTAACTAGATTAATACCAGTACCATTAAAGAGAGATTGTCATCACAAATGCACTCTTTCCATCCTCAAAGAATACATTGATAGAATCCTGATGTCTTAGACCTGGTTCACATCTGTGTTGAAAGTTCCATTTGGCTCCTTCAGCTCCATCATAGATTTCATAAACAATGATGGGCACATAATGCAGCATATTGCGCATTTTTTTCTGTTCAGATGACGAACACCGTGAAGGAAACTCAACTGACCCAACTGTAGTCAATAGCATCCGTCAGCCACTGATGGTGTCTGTAACGTAATGGATCCGGCGCCAACATTCTATTTTGACGGAGATAGACTGTTCCTCGCATGATGGAGAGGAAGTGAGAAAACCCGAAAACATAATAACTTAGGAGTGGACCGAGTCCTATATATTTCTACAAATGGTGAGGAAAGGAGACATTTTGTAAAGTAATGATAACTAATATGTGTAGTGTTCGGCTTCCAGTCTTTCATTACTTATTATTATTGGTAACAGAATTATAACCTGCCACAAAATTATGGAACCAGCATGCTTAGGGTGAGTTCACACGGCTTATTTTGGGACGCATTTCGCGGCGTACTGTGCTCTAATACAAGCGGAATGCGGCCCGCAATCACTCAGGGTAATCCACAGTTCTCATCGAGAACTATGGATTACGCCCTTACACTCTCCCGTGCCTCTCGTCACAATACGATCGTACGAGATACAATCGCATTGAGGAGGGAGAATAATTGATATGTAATTATACATTGCGCTTGACGCCCAGCCGCATTGGAACGTAGGCTCCCGAAACAATCCCGCCGTAATTGCGCGAACGGGTGTACTGTATGCCCTGCAGTTAAGCCATGTGAATATACCCTTAAAGAATGCTTACAAAACTTTACTTTTAATATTAATATAATATATTATATCAAGCAAAAAAATGTAAATCAGGTTGTGATTGCCAGTGCAAAGCTAAATAGTTCCATGTAGAAGTATTTTCCATAAGAAACCAAGCACCATATAATTACATTTTGTTAGTTGTTACACGATATACGTTGATTCAATACGGTAGCCTAATTATTTCTGAGAATTCACTTAAATGTCACATACAAATACAATGCTCCCTCAAACATACAATATTATTTGGTTCCAGAATGACCATTATAAGTTGAAACCATTGTATGTTGACACCATAACTCAATGGAAAACTGGTAATTGATTCCAAAGCACTAAAATGTCACCAAGCATATTGAAAAAGAGATAAAAGAAAATCAATCAGATAACTAATATTGATAAATCAAGTGCTTACATATAACCATGGAGAAAGAGCTACTCTACGCAAATAATTTTGAAATTACTATTCATAATACCAATGAGATATGAGCTTGTTTGAGTCAGCAAAAAAGAAAAAGGGTCCATCCTTACCAGCTGCCCAAAGAAGCCTGTCATCCTGGCACATGTAAAAAGCAGAACAGAACATGTAGTACCGCACAATACTGTAGAGAGGTGCTAGTAGACTGCCAATAAGTGCCTGTACTTTACTAATATAGATGTTTTAGAAGTAAAGGGTGACATGTATGAAATCTGGCGGTTAAACGCCAAATTTCATGCAATTAAAAAAGGCATACAATGCGCCCGATTTATGAAACCGCTCTACAGCGGGTCATAAATCGGGTGCATTCCAGCGCTTGCACGACAGTTCGGACTCAGGTATACCATTTTGAAAGGGGTATAAATGTTCCAGCTGTAATCCACCTAGAAATGCCGTAGCAAAGCTATAAATATGTAGCTTCGCTATGGTTCTAGTGTGCCACGCCCCCAAATGTGGGAGATGTAAAAATGTATGAACGGGGCAACACCTGATATTAGGCTGAAAAGACATCAGATATCTGGCACAGCCCCGTTCATACATGTCACCCAACATGCCTTCTATAGTAAACAGTGAACTCTATAAAAACAAAACCCCACAAAATATAGAGTATTTGTGTGTGTGTGTTGGGGGGGGGAGGGGAGGTTCCATTCTACCCCACAATTAATTTTTGCTGGGGTTTCCTAGTACATTATGTGGCACAGTAAATAGTAAACTTCAACTAAGCCTTATCTATATTTAATATTGGCAATCACCTACTTCACTGCACGCTGGTAGTTTTTATATGTACTGTTATCTGCTAAGAAATTGCTCCCCTCATAGATAGTATAAGTGTGAGTGTGTGTTCATTGGTATTCTGCATCTGTGCAACTTCTCCCATGTAGCATTGATGCTTTTATTGTCTCCTACTGGGAATGGATTTTTGACCTGTCCCTATAGCAGTATGTATGGCCTTTTTTCTGTGTAATTGTATCACTAAAAAGGTTTTGGAGTTTCCCTTCCCAGTACATAGTACAGTTAATGTCACCATTAAAAAGCACATCTTGTTTCATAACAAACCATCATATACAGTAGCTATATAGATAGAAAAATAAAAATGTATGGCTCATGGAAGGCAGAGAGGAAAAAGAAAACACAATGTTAACAAAAATCCCTGCAACGAAAAGGGGTTAGGCTGCGTTTCTTTGCTGTGGTTTTTGGATTCGGAATATTTCATACATAGAAAACAAAAAATATTTTATCCAGGATCTGTGATTTCTAATTCACTGCACACCTTTACAAATCCCCTATTCTAAAATCTTTTATTTTTAAACTTGATTAAAAATTTTTGGGGATATACTCACTGGTAGCTATTCTATTCGCTTAGGATGATCTTTCCCTATGCTTGCTCAGCCCTCTTATTCAGTCAATCAGTCAGGGAAGCTTCCTAAAAGGGTCGGCCCGACTTTAAATGACTGGCCCTACTGTCCCTCTCTTATATCTTTAAATTTAATTATTTACCAAGATAAATCTCCATATATAATTGCCACTCTTTCTGAAAAGGTTGTCTATACCATATGGAGAAATATACAATATGTACAATAGGGTCCTGTAGTGATTCTTTATGTGTGTATGTCTTTATACAACATTACCCCATAACTAGTGAGCTAGACAAACAGAGGATGAAAAGACATGGATATAACCTGAAAAAATCCATCTCTAAGATAGATAAACATAAAATAGACAATCCTTTATACGACCTTAAACGTCTGCCCCGACGCGTTCCCCCCCTCCTATCACACCGAGGGGTTCCTCAGGGGGTCCAGTATAGTTGTATCTCTTGTTGGATGGTATTCATAGTTGTAAGATGATATCCATATTTACGATGGCTGCTCTGATATATGCAGGTGCATACTGGAGTATGTGCTGGCTATAAATAGTCTAGCTCACCTGTGTGCACTCTCCTCCCCACTCATTGCATCAGCATCCTCCAATTCAAACTGAGCATGCTCAAAGGTCCTATTGCGCGTCACATGGCCTTAACCTTCAAACTGAGCATGCTCAAAGGTTTTTGGATTCGGCCAATTGAATAGTACATTTTCCATTGGGAATAAGGCGGAAGAATGTGCATGTTCCAAGTTTTTGGAAAACGCCGGTTTTGAAATCCAACTGTCAGAAAATCCAAGCTGTGTCAACTACGGTTCGGATTTTCTATTGAGGTCTATGGGGATGGTTTATAGTTTTTCACCGGTTTCAAAATCTGAAAACTGTGTCAAAAACGACTATAAATCTTTGCCATGTACATGGACCCTTAAGATCTGCGCTGTATGCTGGATGTGTCACTGAAACACCTGGACTCATTTACTAAATTACTACTGTCTAACATTAAAACTGTCTTTGTTGTCCATAGCAACAAATCAGATGCCAGCCTTCATTTTTCCAGAGCAGATTAAAAAGTGGAAGCTGAGCTCTGATTGGTTGCTAGGGGGCGCAAAGACAGTCATTCTATAAGACTGCTTTTAAAGGAATAAAAAAAATCTGAAATTTCTATGTGCACCTAAACAGTCCCTGTTAAAATAATTTTAGCCATTTCCACTGTTCCTTAACCAGACATGCAATCCAGTTTCATAAATGGGTGGGAATATTTAATTGCTATCTTCAGACAGTCGTCATCATCATATGTTGCATTAGAACAGCATCAGCCCAACAAGGCTCCAAGACAAGACATTGTAGATGTAGCTCCAGAAGCACACGGCCTAGGACCAGAACTTCCCTGCTGCCAAGCTTCATGAGCCGTAATGTGTACAGATGCCACTAACCACCACTACAAAACTAAAGCATAATACAGTCATAAATATAATCAGCAAATTATGGGCGCAAAATAAAGTTAATGATAACATATTTCCATCACATGAGTGTTTCTTCTTGCACCATGCAAACTTCTATGATGTAATAAATTCTGCAAACGAAACAGGACAAAATTCTGCGGCACAGTGTGATCGACACCACTCATTTTCATGACTTCAGATAAAGTTGCAGTCCATCTTCTCAATCCTGTTAAGAGAAAACACACACCATCTACAGCAAGGGGTATCAAACTCAAATACACACTGGTCCAAAATTTAAAACTTGGACTATTAATATTTATTGAAAAAATGTCTTCTTTTAGTTAAGTTTTCCTTCTCATCAGATATAGATAAATCTTTTCATAAGGAAACAAACTTAAGTTTGAGGATATGGCCCACAGGGAGTTTTCGGCGCGCATTTTACCCACGATTTGCGTTAATACCGGGGATGCGAAATTAGGGAAACCCCTAGTCTCATAGAGAACCAGGGTATCGCCTCACCCCCCGCACTAAAATACATCGTTTTGATCCCCGGGGAATGGACATTCAAGTAATGAAAAAAAGGGGGAGCGGGCTGCCCCCCGACCCCCCCCCCCCCGGGGCTTCGGGAGTACGCCAAATCAGTGGACCCCAATCCCCCAGCTATTGCGGTGCTAATAGCACCTTTTACACCGTTGAATACCCTAAGAATGATCCCGCTGTCTCCCTTCTGTTTGCTGGGGCATGACAAAACCCCCTTTTTTTTCCCCTCAAGTGCATTTCTCCTCTACTGCCTTAGGTCTGGTATGTTCTTATGGCCATAGAGTGAGTCTGGTTCCCACTTTATTTGTACTGACCGTAGTCAGTTAACTCACTACATCCTGTCATTTCACAATGCTTCTTATCTGCACAAGGGGGCTGCCAATAGAATTTTGGGGGCCCCATACACCCAAAAAGTGCCGGGGGGCCCCCTTCCCATTCCCGCCCAAAACACCCCCTTTTCCCCAGGACCAAAAACATCCCCCTTCCCAGGCAAAAAAACCCCATTCACTGATTGGCCCCCCCCCATTTCACACCCTTATTAGCTTTTCCCTTTTAAAAATAAACTTATTTTGGCCAAAGATTTTGAACCTCCACCCGCCAAGGTAGCTTTTTGGCGGGCCCTACCTCTCAAACTTTCTAAAACTTTTTATAATTACTAATAAAGCCCAGAATGTAATATCCAAAATTAAAGGGTAATAGTTTTTTATAACCTCAACTATATCTCTTTTGTGCTTAAGGTTTTCCAAGTTTAAAAAAAATAAAAAAAATGTAAAAGGAAAAGCGTAATCCCCTATAGGTTTTGCTGCAACCTACTGCTACCCCCTCTAGTGCACCGGGAAAGACAAAAGTACATAAGTTCCCTGACGTGTTTGGAAAAAAGCGTAAACATGGTTTTTGTTGTTGAATCAATGGTGCCATTTAAATGTACTTGGAAATGTTTCTCTGATTCAAAGGGTTGAGCATTCCCCAATCCCAAACAGGGGGGTTTTCCCCTTTTAATGTTTCGGAAACCAAAAAAAAAATCCAAACTTTTTACTATTTTTAAAATTTTGCCCCAAAGCGCCATTTTTGGCCAATAACTTTTTGAACTAACACATAAAACCTAGTAAAGCGGCATTTTTTGGGGGCTGAATGCGTATTTTTTTTGCTATATTTGGAATAATGACATTTTTTTTGCAATTTGATTCAAATTTTTAGCATGTGAATTCCAAAAAAAAACTGCAATTTTGGTATTTGGAATTTTTTCTTCTACGTGTTCCGTGAATTTTTATTCTCCACTGCATGGAAAAAAAAAGGGCCAGAAAGTGGAGTTTTTTTTTTTTCCGATCACGGCTGCGGTTTTTGTCCGTATCTACAAAAACCGCGGTCGCTTTTTTTTTTTTTTGCAGTCCCCAACAATGTAGGGGAAGCGGCAGAAAAACAAAAAGCCCGCGTAAAAAAAAGTTGTATAACACCCCGGCGCCAAAAGACAGCTGGGGAGAATAAAGTCGTTTTTCTTATTTTTTGTTAGGGCTGCACAAAAAATCGTTTTTTCGCCGCTTTTAAAAAAACTAAAAAGTGCCAAGATACGATTGAAACCCATGCTTTGGGAGAAACCTAGGGATAATTTTTGATTTTTAAAATTTAAAATGATCAGACTTTTTCGGATGGGGCGACACCAAATAGGGGAATTTTTTTTATTTCCCTTATTGTAAAATGGCGAAAGGGGGGGGGAATCAACTTTTAAGGTATGTTCAAATGGCGTTTGGGGCCCCCCGTATGAACTAGCGTTTCTATGCCTCCGGGTTTCGTCTGAACGGACCTGAGACGCTCTAACAATTCAGTGAGTTTATCACTCCCCGGCAAGGGGAACAGGCAGGGGCGTTCACAAAACCCCCCCCCTGTATGTTTTTTGAACGTCTGGGGGCCCTTCTTTCGGATGCGATCAAAGAATTGCATGCGACAGGCGTGATGGAAACACGAGCTGCGGGTCTTATGTGAACGCCGCTGCGTGTTTGTCATTGCCGGCAGGATAAAGTCACTGCTAATTTGTTGCCTCTCTGGGGGTTCTATGCACCCCGAGCGCACAAAACGGGTGTTCACACGGATCAAGATGCAGTGAAGATACCCTAATACTTTTTTTTTTTTGTTTTTCATTTTTCAGTTTTTTTTTTTAACATTCATTTTTAGTCCACCCCGCAGCAATCCTCAAACTGCGGCCCCATTTGGAAACACAACTTCCTCATGCATTTGTATAATCTAAACGTGGGGATGAGGGGGTTGTAGTTTCCCAACAGCTGAGGGCCCCCATTTGAGGATGCCTGCGTGGTTTGTGTGGGTGTGTGTGTGTGTGTGAAGAGAGGACCCCCCTCCCTTTTCCCGGCCCGGATTTGATGAGAGGGGCCCCGGGGAGAGGGGAAATCTGTCATTACAAACACCCCCACGGCCAGGGGTAGGAGGGGCCCCCCTCCCCCCCACACGTGGGGATAGAAGGGGGCCCTCTCAACCCTCCACACGGCTGAGGGCCCTGTGTTGGGGCTGGAGAGGGCCCCCCCCCCCCCCGGGCCGGTCGGGGGTTTAGAGGGGCCCCCTCACAAGCCAGTCAGGGGGCAAACAGGGAAAAGGGGGCCCCCCACCTACATGCACCAGGGGGGAAGGGGCTCACAAATAAAAACCAGGGGGGGAGAGAGTGCCCAAATACGAACGGGGAATGGGCCCCCCACATAATGCCCGGGGTAGTAGGTGGGCAAAGTTAGAAAAGGGGGGCCCCCCCCCGGTTATGGGTGGCGTGGGCATGGGAGGGCCCCCCCGGACCCTACTATTAAATCAGCAGGGGGGCAGGGGAGGAGGTCCCGGCTCCCGCATGCCGGCACGCTGCGTCCAGGGGTCTTGTACTTACAAACCCGCGCGCGTAGCCGGAGCCGGGCCCCCCTCCCTCTGCCTCTGTTCCTCCTATGTCCCCCGGGGGGATGCGGGAAAATTTAATCCTAAGGCTCCACCCAATAGGGGCGGGGCCTACGGGTTTAAAAAATTCCGCTCCCGCCCACAGAGGGAGGGCCCCCCTCCAGTCCGGGTAAGGCGCGCAGGTTTGTAAATACAAATCCCTGCGCCCCGTTATGTTTATTGGTAGGGGGCCCGCTTACGGGCCCCCTTATTTTCCGGGCCCCCTAGGAGTACCCCCCCGTACCCCTCATTTGGCGGGGCCTCTACAAGGCGCGGCGTTGCCCTGCAGAATGCGGGGCCGAAGAGGGCTGGAAGGGTTTAAATGTTGAGGGTCCAATCTTAATTCTCCCTGTGAGCTCTTTTTATATATCAGTTTGCCCCCCCCCCCCCCCCCCTATTTTTCTCCCGCCAACACCCTTCTTTTTCCTACAGTGGAGGACTGAGTTAAGCAGGTAAATTGACCGTCTGACTTCTTCCTCTTTCCCCCCTTATACATGCCTACGTTATGTGGCCAAATATAAATACCCCTTTGGCCAGTTTTTTGACCCCGAGCCTGGTTTTACACCCCTGATTTCAGTATATACTAAAGAACAAGTTCAAATAATTTCGGGGGCTCTATGCACGCCCACATAAGAACTCCCTCTTAGCTGCAGAATTATTTGCATTTTTATTAATTAAAATGATATTACCATATTTTAATTTACATTAGAAAAAGGAAACCCACCAAGGGAAAGGGAAAGCAAAGAACCCTCTATTCTGATCTGTGGAAGTTCTGATTACACCCAGCAAGTTTCGTCATTTTAACAAAGAACTTACTTTAAATTTCCCCTTTGGCTTCCAGCCAACGGTTAGCACCCTCAATAGCCAGTAAAAAGCTTCAATGATAAGGGCCCCTCCTCGTCTAACAGTTTGGATGCTGTGGTTGCGCTGGCTGATGCACCTAAGTGGCTATGTGAATCTTAAAGGCGTTTTACCACGAAGGCATTTCATGCCCGATTTCTCCTGCTTCAGTTTTCAGAGGCTTAAAAAGAGAGCATGTATGATTTGTTCATTCTAGTCAAACAAAGGGTCTTTTGTAAAGAGTGTGGTAGCACATGTACTGGTGGTTAACTTATCCTTTTGCGTAAAGGCCAAAGTTTCAAATTTCCTGCGGGAACCAAAACAGTATTTTTTTTTTTTTTTCTCAATCAAAACCCTTTGAGGTTTTTTTTTTTTTACTTATTTGCACTGTTTGACAAATTACCCAGTACAGGGGGCCCGGGAGTGAATGACAGCACCTCTTTAACACTTTCTCAACATGGTTGATTACTAAGTGGGGAAAAAACTGACGAAGCTGCCCGAAAAGGGGTAAAGTCTAAGCATGGTGCAAGAACCGATGACTCTCTTTAATATCGTTTTCCCTGGAGCAACGTACACATGGATCCTAACGAGCAACTGAACAAAAATGGACAGAATTTTAATAATGATAATGGTAAAAAAAAAATTTTTTTTTAATTTGCAATTTTCCCATAAATTTTTACTATGTGTAATACTTTTTTTAAGTCTATTTTATACACTATGCTCACCATCATGACATACATGCATGTCACATGCTGGAAGCAGGTCAAATAGCCATTTACTGATTTACGGGAAAAGGGCCACGGGAGCAGCCATTTTATTGCCAATGGCTGCACTATTCTGCAGGTTTAAATTCTGTTTACCTGCACATCGACTGGCCCTTGATAAAATGACCACAAAAACAGCACAAGTAAGAACCCCTTAAAAACATAGCATGAAACCTGACGCACATAAGGTTAAAACGGAAAGCAGAACATAATTGGCACTGTTGCTATCTCTCTTATCTTTGGTTAGTTGATCTGGGCTCCTTGGTTATTTGTATTATCCATGTCTAATTTGTCATCAATTTTCCTTTTCTGGCCAGGTCCAGGGAGGTTGGCTACAGACCCATAGATTTTAAACTTCTGACTAATATGCGCAACTGTAATAACAGCAACATAAAGTAGTGTGTAGATCGCTTTTACACATAAAACCACAGAAAACATGGGACATCAGTTACCAAAAAAAAACTACAAAGCTACAATTGCTCCATGCCTGGGAAAATACCTGAATCCCAGCAGCAGGCCTCTCTGGCCCCTACTGCATGGGGAAAAATATAGCAGGGGCCGGATATTAATGAACAAACTCTAATACACCACATCAAAAAGCCACAGTTAACAGTATAACACATAGGTAAAGTACAAATGCAACAACCAAAAAAATGCATATTGTAAGGGATACAAGGTAACGCCATTCATACAGGGATACCACGGGTTACGCCAATAACCCCATAAATTCAATTGGGGAAGGGGCCCACACTTAAAAGGGGGGGCTGCACAAAATACTTGTACCCCAACTCCCCCGTGTTTAGGGGGCAAAAAAGAAACATACTGGGAAAAAAATAAAATATGAGGGTTTTGTTGATACGTAGCTACAGCACGCAAGCTCGTAAGCCCCGGCAAAGCTCCTCATTTCTTGCGAGTCCCTACACTATTAAAAATAAACCCACAGAAAAAATGGGACATAATTTACTAAAAAAAACTACAACGCTACAATTGCTGCTCAATGGCTGGGATACACTGGGTCCCACAGCAGGGGTCTCTGGCCCATATGCTGCATTGGGAAAAATAAGCAGGGACCGGGTTTTTAATAAAAAAGCATTGGTTTTTTTTTCACTTGACAGTCTCCCCCAAGGTTTTACTTTGTCTTTTTTTCATGCTTTGTGTGAACTGAAACAGAGCTTTCTCTTAAAACTGGCACCTGCTATATCTTTCCCATGCAGAGACCCCTGCTGCTGGGATTCAGTGTACCTTCCAGCTATTGCGCAGCAATTGTAGCTTTGTAGTTTTTTTTAATATTTTTACCTTTTAAAATGTTTGTCTATAATTTTTTTCTAATCTCCTGAGACAACTCTCACCTTAGCTTCCTTTGGTCCATATTCAGTGTGCAAACCATGATACCAAACAGCACATTTACTACTTTAACACTGCAGCCAGTTTGACCTCACATACAAAGCCCCATTTTTTTAAATCTGACATGTGTCACTTTATGTGAGTATAATCTTTTGATACTTTTACTTATCCATGTGATTCAGGGATTGACCTTTGGGGTCTCGTTTTCTTTAGGCACCATTATAGGTTTGCGGGCATCCGAAGGAGCAAAAACTTAATTAAAACACCTAAAAAGACCTCATATTGGAAACTATACCCCTTAAAGAATATATCCAGGGGTGTAATGAGTATATTGACCCCACGGGCCTTTGACAATTTTTTTAGCACAAGGCTGTGAAAATGAAACATTTTATTTTTTTTACAACAATCTGCAATTTTAGCTGAAAATGTTTCATTTTTACAAGGAATCATTGGGAATAAAACACCCCAAAATTTGTTGCACAATTTCTTCCAAGTTTGGAAATACCCTATATGTTGATATAGACTGCTGTTTCGGTGCATGTCAGGGCGTACAAGGGAAGGAGCACTTTTTGGCTTTTGGAATGCAGATTTTGGTGGGTGCCATCTTCCATTTACAAAGCCCCCAAGGTACCAGAACAAGTGAAACCTTCCAGAAGTCGCCGCATCTTGGATTCAACACCCCTCATAGGTCTCATCTAGGGGTATACTGTGCATTTTGGGTGCACAGGTGTTCCATATTTTTTTTAGCACTTGGCCATGAAAATGGGGGGGGAAATAAAGTTCCGCCATTGTTTTTTGGGATTCATTTTTACAGCATTTGCCATGCAGTATAATTGACAGGATATGACAGGATAACTTTACTATGCGAGTCGGTACAATTGTAATGATATACATTTTATATAGTCTTTTATGTTTTACTGCTTTCACACAATAGAAATGGCTTTATAAAAATTGCGTTTTTATGTCATTATACTCTGATAGCCATAACTTTTTATTTTTCTGTATATGCAGCTGGTTAACGGCTTGTTTTTTGCGGGATGAGTTGATATTTTTGTTGTTACCTGTCAGTGTGCATTTACCTGCTCAGCTTCCAGCATCTAGGGAGCAATGCTCTGCACCTGCATCTCCTAGCTTGGGTCCACACACAGAGAGACAGTCTGCTGGAGATCCTTTGATTGGCAGGTCTCCAGTTACTCTGGACAGAGGGCCTGTCACAAGAGCCAATAGGAGGGCCCGGATACTGCTCCAATCAGCTACGGGGCGTTGTCCATACACTCCATTTAAAACCTGATGAAGGCTCAAGCTTTGCCTGTGATATTTCCTGGCTACGTTATTACCTGTGTTCTGTTAATTTGCTACTCCCGTTTTACTGATCTCGGCATGTTTCCTGACTTTGGCTTGCTTCCTGAATTGGTACATTGTTCCCGAAAGTTATAACCCCCTTTGCCGGCGTTTCTGTTTACTTCTTGGTTTCTGTTTTTTGGGCCTTATGTTACCCTCTGTTTTCGACCCTGACGTGACATTTCTTCCACCTGAACCCCAGCACTGTCGCCCCTTTTGCCCCTCTAGGGGAGCTGTCCCAATAGGTAGTGCGTGGGCTGGGTTCCCCAAAAGGGCTCATGCACCCCCATTACTGGGCTTCCATTAAAGGGTTATGTGGCCCCTTTTATCACTTTTTTTTCAAAGGGTTTTTGTGAGGTGTTTTAACAACATTTCACAATCCTGTAGGGTTTTTTAAATTTTTTTTACTTTTATAGCAGTCACCATACAGTATAAATGACATGCTTGCTTTACTCAGCAGGTTGATATGATTACAGTGATACACAATTTGTATTGTTTTTTATGTTTTACTGCTTTCACACATTAAAAATACTTTTATTCAAAAGGGAAAACACGTTTTTCCATCGCCACAGTCTTTCTCTGTGTACGGAGCTGTGTCATGGCTTGTTTTTTGCGGGATGAGGTGAAGTTTTAGTCTGATCGTTGAAACAATTACGACAATACCCAATTTATATAGTTTTTTTATATTAAAGTGCTTTTAAAAAAGTGTTTTTATTGTATAAAGCAATACTTACACATCGCTATCTTCTGAAAGCGATAATCTTTTATTTTTCCATATACAGAGCTGTGTAAGGGCTTTTTTTGTGGGATGAACTGATTTTTTTTATTGGTACCACTTTGGCATTTATTTTTCAATTCTGTCACTGTTTTTGGGGTTTTT
This sequence comes from Phyllomedusa bahiana, assembly GCA_025379985.1. Taxonomy (NCBI): domain Eukaryota; kingdom Metazoa; phylum Chordata; class Amphibia; order Anura; family Hylidae; genus Phyllomedusa; species Phyllomedusa bahiana. The sequence continues at coordinate 3,450 of JAODAL010031163.1, read as the reverse complement.
TTTATGGTGTTCACCATGCGGGTTAAACAACATTTATAGGGTAGTTTGTTATGCATGCAGCGATACCAAATATGTGTATTTTATTTATTTCTGATCCTTATTGGGGTGATTGGCATCTAGAAAAGGGAAAAGGGCAGTGTACATGATTTTATTTAATTTTTAACGTTTATGTTTTACTTTTTTCTTACTTTTTTACTTTTTTTTTTTTTTTATACTTTTCCCCGTACGCAACTTGTATCACTACAAGTTTTTCACTACTTCTACAGTACTGCTGTGTACTGCTCTCCATGGCAACTGTCAATTCCAATGTCTGGCTAAGCTCACATCTCATGGTTAGGCATAGTGACTTCATAGGCAGCTTGGAAGCCTTTGTTAAAGGGGTTGTATCATTTCTTTAAATGGTCTTCAGAATAAGGGGACAGTGAAAACAAACAACTTTGCAATTGGATGTCATTAGCAAAGCTGTCTTGTTTTCACAGTGTCCCTTATCTTCTGTTTCTGTAAACACAGTTCCCCCAGTGCTGGTCAGATTCCTCCTCCTGTCCTGTCATCTGCTCTGCTAATTTACATTCTGTCAGGCCCCAGGTCGGATTCACGGGAGCGAGCATTCCTGTCTCTCTCACTCAGCGTTAGGGACCAGCAGGAATTTCACTCTGCACAGCCAGAAGAAACACAATAACAATAACTGCAGGGCTTCCTCAATCAGAAAACAGCAGAAATGTGCCTCAATCCCTACTTCTCTCACTCCGATTAAGGGGCCATAGTAATTTCACTTGGCACACCCAGCAGAAACACAATGCCGCTGATTCTACAATCAGAAAACAGCTAAATTGTGCCATGGTGCCTAACTCTCCTGCATAGAAGAGAGATCTGTGCGGTTCATAGAAAACTGGATTGAACTGTAACAAACCTCCAGCTGAAAGAAGAGATCATAGAAGACTGAGTTATATAGAAGACTGTCTAGATTAATTGCAGGTATTTGGTATTTAAACAGCTCCTACAAAATAAGACTGCATAGGGAGAGGAACAGTGAGATGTGGACTCAGACAGAGAGCAGGAGAGGGGGGGGGGACAGGGCTCGGGAGCCAGTATGAACAGGGAAGGGGGGGATGATGTCATCACCCTTCAGTTAAGAAACACCCAGCTGGAAGGGGCAGAAACGCCCCTGGAGTTGTAGAGCTCCGAAAGAGAAAATATTTTGAAACACACGACGGAGCGATACATCCTGTTTAAGCTTCCGTACTGTCAGTGAAGCCATTGGAACCCGCGATAGGGGGTTTATATACAGCTGCTCCCATGTTGCGATCTTGCGGGCCCCGCTTGAGAGCTCGCATGATGTCCAGGATGTTCCTGTACGTCCATTTGCGCAAAGGCACTTCCCGCTAGGCCATACAGCTATGTCCAAGGTTGGGATGGAGTTAAAAGGGCAGATTGACTGATTTCAAATTTGTGATGCTAATTACAGGACACAACTTAGTGTAATATATACTTATTGTCAAACTATATTCAATCTTTTTTAGGGCTATCATAATTTTTGTCCAAGCCAGTTTTATTAGTTTTTTGGGTTTTTTTATCATTTTTTGTTGAATCACAATTGAAACACAATGTCTGAATTTCATTAGTTGATTTTCTAGTTAATTTAAATATATTTTGTCCACATGTGTAAAAGAAGTCTTTACTTTCATCTTTAAAAAAAAATTGATCGATCAAATGGAGCCCAACTGTATACCAACTAAATCTGACATAAAAGGAATACAATTGTTATAAAGTTGCATCTTTGCAGTTTATGCTATTTGTTTTGTTTACTAGAAGAAGAAGGTATACATCTGATACATGGCCCAGGCAGGATGTAAACGTATTTAGATTGCTTTCTACTGCAGAGTTCTACAGCTTCATTTACATTATTACTATATTACTGTTACTTATTATTATTAGTTTTAACAACTGGTTTAACGATAGAGTTTTTGCCTCTAAAACGACTTTTTTTCAAAGGAAAAGCTAATTAAAATTTCATTTTGGCAAACAATGACAAGCACTGAGATGCAGCATCCTCTTGAAAGCTAAAAGCTCAGCGCTTAACTATTTCCTCCATAATGCTCTGTGTTCATTACATGATGGAGCTTTGGTTGTTAACACCATTTGCACTGGTTGTCAGCTAATGAGATAATGGGGAAAAATGAACAACTTACCCTGGTCCCTAATTATTTGCTTTAGAAAAAAATAATTAGTTTTTCAGTTGAAATGATAATTTATTGTTCATTTTAATTAGAGTTATTATTGAAAGAACAACTCGAGTAGGATTGAGGATTACAACTGTTAGTGTTTGAGGCATAAATACATTAGAAAGTGACAACCACATTTAGCGCCAAAAATGTTGCAGTTGTCACTTCCTAACCTCCACTGCTCTTAACAGATCATGATATCCATCACAAACAAGTTGCAGCAAAGTGTGCGGAGTGGGGAGTTTTTTAAACTTGGAATGCCATTCATCTGGCATAAAAAAGTTGCACATTTTGGCAATATTTACCCTACAATTTGCAACTTTTTAATTCTTTTGCCAGTTTTTAAAAGTGGTGAGAAGTGGAAGGTAATAAGCAGGACAGTTTGAGTCTCCTAGGACCTGACAGATTGATTATAATTAGAGATGGGCGAATTGATTCTAACGAAGTGGAATTCGTTGTAGAATTTCAGGAAAACTTCGATTCTGAACGAAGTCGAAGTTTGGGGTGATTTGTGGGAACGAAGTGTGTTTTTAATTGATAAAATGGCTGCGAGCACATGGCGTTACATGGGGCAAAGCACTCTGGGAGGAAGAAGGGCATAGCCTGCATGACATGTGCAGAGATGAAGCCAATCAGAGACCGGTGGGATTCTGTGACGTCACCGCACTATATAAGTCCGGGCGCGACGCTGGGAGCTCATACCGCTCTCACTGTACTGAGTAGGGAAGGTGCTGCCGAAGCTGCTTATGATAGCGGATACTAAAAAACTCATTTTTATATAGCGATATTTGGGCAGTGTCACAGCTTGTCTCAGAGACTGCTTCTCTTAACGTTCTATGTCTGATTTTGTGGGGTATTGGATCTGAAGTCCAGTGTGCGTCCAATGCAGCTGCATATACATTTTAACCCCTTCCCGACATAGGGCGTATGGATACGCCCTAGCGGGAAGTGACTTCCCGCAAATGGGCGTATGCATACGTCCTGGACTCTCAGAATCACCGCGTCTAAAGACGCGGTGATGCACGGGAGATGACTGCTGTCCCTGATAGCAGAGCATCTCCCCTCGATGCCCAGGGAGGCAGCGATGCCCCCCCGTATCAGCGATCGCTGTGATTGGTGTTCAAATCAGAACACCAATCACCGCCAATGTAAAGTGAAAGTAAGATGGCTGCGCCTGCCCGGCGCAGCGATCGGGATGATTGGTGCTGTAATAAACACAGCACCAATC